>RDPX01000205.1:214886-239012 GCA_003991215.1 Morbakka virulenta
TGAATCCAATAGAGAATCTGTGGACGGAAATGAAAGATAAAGTTTCCCAGAAACAGCCATCAAGTGCTAAGGACCTTGTGGAAGCGATAAAAAAAGTGTGGGTGAAAGAAATCTCGCAGGAATACTGCAGAAATCTAGTACACAGTATGCCAAGACGCCTGCAGGCAATAATTAAAAGTGGCGGTGGACCCACCAAATACTGAATATCAAGGAAACAACTATCAATATGGATGCAAATTTAATCAAAAGATAATAAAAAATAAGAGATTTGTGTGTAAAGGAAATATTATCCACAATAAATCAGTTTTAATATAGATATATAATCAGTTGTGTCATTTCAGAGTCAAAGTTAAGGGTGGTCTTAAACTTTTGGTAGTGACTGTAATTGGAAGAAGGTTTAAAACAGGGTTTCGGTAACCTTTTGAACAGCAAGTGTCTGGAGGAGGGCCGTGAAACTGAATACAATGTTAAATTAGAGGTAAAATGGTAAATAAAGAAAAAAAAATTAGTATTTTTTCATTTTTATTTAATTAGGAAATTTACACTGCGACATGACAGTTACACAAAAATAATGGAAATCTGTTCCAACTGATACTCTTCTGCGACATGCTCAACATCAATTTCGTGAAGTACCAATACGTTTCATTAAACTTTCGTGTTTCCTGAAGTCATCAAAACGTGAAGAAAACTCACCTGACAAATCTTAAATAGTTCTATGGCTTTTCGACCTTTAGACTAAGATCAAGTGCAGAGCTCCCAACCATGTGGGTGATGTCGAAATGCTTGAACGCTGGCTGAAGACTTTTAACCTCTTGATAAACAATTTTTCGTGTTTATTTTTTTACAACACACCTTTTACAGTTCACTATCCTATGTTATCTGCAGGTTTTTATGTTGTATTGAGAAAAATAAAAGTGAAAACAATAGAAAATATTAACGAAATTGCTTGTGTTTATTCGTTACTTGCTTCCTTTTGAATAATTAAGTACCTTGATGTCCTGAAGACATAAGCAGTGTTTACCACCGCCCGCCAAAAACGAAAGTAATTTCGTTTTTGGCGGGCGGTGGTTCTCATGCCGTAAAAGATATTACATCATCGATCGTGGGAAACGTCAATTAACACTCTAAAACAGTCTTTGTTGCACTATTTCGCAACATCATACGATTTTTTTTCTGTATTTGAAATTTTAACCTGTATTCTGTATTTTAAAGCATTTTGAAATCAAATTGAAAAACGTTCAAAAAAAACGTACTAGACATCATAATATTCATCAATCAGAATCTTGTGACGTCTGATGACGTCACAAACAAAGGTCTGGCTCCTCCGACTGGCGATTTAAATTGTCCTTGGGGTAAAAGACGAGCCCAAAGATCTGCATGTAGTTTGGTAGAACATGAAACTGGACTCACAGGAGCCAGTGGGGACCTGTAAACTTCATTATATTGTGTCAGGTTCCTTGCCAACCGACGTAAATTCTGTGTGGCAAGTCGTTGATTGATTGGTTTAAATGTTTGTAAGAAAAAACGGAAAAAAATAATTTTGCCCTGAGGGCAGGGTGAGGGTCAGTTGTAGCCTTCATATGGCCAGCGGGCCAGTGATTGCCAACCCCTGTTTTAAAAGATCTCATTTGTTGACTTTATGTCACTCAAACTTGTACGGATAAACAAATAAAATATGAATATATAAACTTACCAATGCACGATACTGCGAGTAGCTTGACAGCAACCACAAAGTCTTCCCTTGTTGAAATGATACAATTCGGGAAAAAGGGGATGAGTATATATTCTCCAAAGGCATATGAAATAGCAGATATGGAAGCCGGTTTAAGAACTAACATGCTGGTCCATGAGAAAAGAAATCCTCCTATTGGACCAAATGCTTTCATTAAATATGTATATTCAGCTCCCGAGAGTGGGATCATTGTACCAAGTTCGATGTAACAAATTGAACCAAAGAGAGAAATTAATCCGCATAATGTCCACACTAACAATGCCATACCTAAAAGAACAAAAGATATTTTTAATTCTATCATTTCTTTGCCAAACATTCAAAAGCTATTAGCTTGCTTGTAAATACTGAACAAATGCTGAAAATTCAAGGTAAATAACACAAGTCTATCTAAGGTTCAGCATTTACCTTGTTGAAGGAAAATAAACCGCGTATCAAATTTAGCCACACAAGAAGGAACTAGTCTTAATCAAACAATGCTTAATCTTTCCTGTAGCTTACTGTAATGCAGTTTAATTGACACAAGGACGGGATAGGGGAGGGGCGGAGAGAAAACAAAACAACGTGAAAATAGTTGGGAAATCATCATATTGAAAATTGTTCTAGTTTAAAATACTGCATACAGAAGCCATACAGGGACCAATCCACAATATCACAGAAGAGGAGTTTGCAAAACATTTGAAACATGTCAAGCCAAACAAAGCAAAAGGAACAGACGAACTTTCGAAAGGGATGGTAACCGCTCTCGGAGAAGTAGGAGTCGGATTGAAAAATACGATACCTGAGTGGAGGACCAGGAAAATCACGACGCTGAACAAACAAAAGGGCGACCCCCTGAACTGTGAAAATTACAATGGTATAAAGCTGCTTTGCCTTTCTCTCAAAGTGCTTGAGAGGTAGTAGTGGTCCCGGTGAGAGAACCGGTGACAATTCAGGAGATTCAATATGGTTTCCAGAAGGAGAAGTCGACGATGGAACCCATGATCTGCCTGAGGATGCTGCAAGAAAAGTACAGGGAGTTTGGAACAGATCTGCATATGGTGTTTATAGACCTATAAAAGGGGTATAACGCCATCCAGAGGGAGCCCATTTGGTATTGCCTGAGAAAGCGGCAGGTTTCCCGAAGCTTACATAGATATTATCAAAGACATGCGCCAGGACTGCACCACCCAGGTAGTGACAAGTGCGGTAGAGAAGGTGGATATCAGGATAGATGTAGGGCTACATCAAGGATCAGATTTGAGCCACCCTTTATTCATCATCATCATCATGGATGTTGCGGGAGACGACAGCGATGAGAACGCACCGTGGACAATGTTCTTTCCGGACGTTCTAGTGTTCAGTAGCGAAAATAGAGAGGATCTGGAAGATAACTTGGAGGTATGGAGAGGAAAGCTGGAGCATGTCGGCCTTGAAGTCAGTAGAAAGACTGAAGACCTACCCCCGCCTAGGACGCAAGGTTGCATCAGGATGAGACAGTACGGATCAAACCATATAACTGACCTACCCCAGTTCACATCTTTCAAGTACCTAGACACTACATTGCACATTGCACTTTGCACCAGGAGGGATGTCGCACGGAGGTGAAACAACCTTTTCAACTACACTGCCCTCGCTTACTGCTAAAGAAAGCGTTGTTCTCTTCAATTCCTGGTGTATACATCAGAGATATCGATTTTTAAAAGAGGTTCTTAAACTATATTTCAAAACTTTTAATTTGATTGTTATTGTAAACTCGAATTATAAATAATGATATAATTTTACTTATTAACAAACAAAAAATACTACAAATAAACTTTATGCATTAAAATTGTGGACACGAGAGTGGCTGTTTGTTTCGAAGCATTACGTAAGTTGTGTTTTAAACTCTCTGTACAAAACAGTGACTTTCTTATCCCTAGACCTTATATTCTATTTGTTTATTGTTGTTTTCCAGTCATCTAATCCGTGAGTAACAAACTTTGTACTGTTTATAGAGGAGAAGATATTTAATTGGAAAAACTTGAAAAATAACTTACACATTAGTGGGTTCGAACAAGTGCCTGTGCTTTCATGTGCCACATACTCTGCTGAACTATTAGTTTTACGTTTTCACCCGGATCAATTTTGGAAATAAAAAAGATTTTCCATGATCTTCGGAAATTTTGTCTTACACTGGAAGACAGCATTAATAATTAATTGTAAATTCCAGCATAAATGTCATTTAAATGGAATCTAGTGAAGGTGTGATAGCTGGAGATAGCATAGAATGTACAAGTAAACTTTAATGAAGCAAAACTGTCGTGGTTAACGAACTGACAGATATTCATACTCTATTGTCTTTCGCCAAATCTAAAGCTTGTTTATCAGTGATATTCCCTATTTAGTGCACGTAAAATTCTTTTTTGTCGCTTAGCAACATAAACAACTGTGATCTGCTCAAATGTACTAATTTTTTGTTGCACGACCTTTGGTCTCGAAATGTAAACTCTAAACAATAAAATCAATATTGAAAATTATTGATTTTATGGCCTCAGTGGAAGATATTTATCATGTCGTGAGTCGTAAACATTTTCTGAGCTACGTTTCGAGAGAGACTTCTCCCATCGTGACCCTGACGATGAGAGAACTATCTCTCATAACGTTGCTCAGAAAAACCTTAGGACTCATGACACGATAAATATCCTACATCAATAAAATCAATGTACTTATAATCAGTTATAATTATCCCTCTCCTGCGATAATTTTGTCCCCGTCTGTAGTCAGATGCCAATAAACATAAAAAGCTCAAATCTAATTTTCAAATTATTATTCTCAGGTTGTTTTCAGTTTAATACCCAGATTTTTGGATTGTGCCTCACGTTGACCATCAATCAATTTCCTTGAACTTCAGGAACACTGATAAATTTAGAGACCAAATTCTGATCAGCAGCTGCCAGATCCTGAATAATGCAATATATCTGAATCTTACTTGTCATAAAGTGTTTTGTCACAGGTTTTAATCACACAGTTTTCACCATGTAACCCAATAAAAGCAAGATACAAAACTATTGAAATGCTCATAGGTTTGCTGGAAATGTCTGTTTCTGTATGTCACACAGCAGACACCTGATGCTCAGACACTCATGCCAAAATGTTAAGCATCCCACTGAAAAAGTATAATATTCAATGTTGTTTGCAAAACAGTTAAGCAACACACCAAACATTTACTACATTATACTCTTAAAACACCTATTTATCAATCCAGACATGGATGAGACCACCGATACTACAATGAAAATCCTGCCTTGTGTACATTGATAAGTAAAGTGACCAGCTGGTAGTGACATACATCCAATATTTATGCCAAACTATAGTTGGGGAGAGGTTATCGCCTCCTGCCCCCGTAATGTAATAAATCCTGCCCTGTTAACTGAATTTTTATAGCAAAGGACATTCAGTGATCTAGTGAACTATAAAATCTCAATAATAGGGATAATTTGGATCTTATTTGAGAAAGGAACAAGATATACTAAAAGTACAGTCACATATATCATAAGTCTAGACAAAACCCCAAGAAATCTATACCAATAGCATAATTTTCGATGCCAGGAATCATCCAAGTTGGGCAAAAAGCCTCCTCTACTGGAGAACGTCGGTTGTTTTCTGTCCAACTGAACAGAACAGTACTCAGCAATTCATATAAACCATATAACTCACTAAAAAATTTCAGCAGGCCAAGGTTTTGTTTTTGTACTATACCAACAGCACAGTTTTTAATGTCAGAAATTCATGTCAGATCAAGAAATTCCTCTACCTGAGAACTTCAGCAATATCTTGACTGAACATAGCAGTACTCACCAATTCTTAAAAATCAGCAGCTTACCCAGGAAAAAATTAGCAAACCAAGGTTTTGTTTTTCTACTTTCCAAAATAAAATATCCTTTTCCTTCCTGTCCTTTATAATAGTAAGCTGTCCAGAAAATTCTCAACGTTGATAAGCGTTGGAATACTGTTATGATCTGGGTAGTCAACTAATTTCTTTTAAATAAAAGATTTGTGGTAGAGAACTTGAACATGGCAAATAAAATCACAGTCTTGCCCTCCTTTTTATTTTTCACAATACTGTATAACCTTATTATAACGTACTTTAAGAGACCGGCTAATTTAGTAAGCAATTACAAGAAGAATGGAATTTGACTGGACCAACGTTTTTCTCTTTGTTTTCCAAAGCCCTGGGTAATGGAAAGTAGTAGTCGTTTGAGTTTTATTCTTAAGTGCCCCATACTTGTCAAAAGTACTTACGGGATTTGACGTTAAATTTTTCCTGCACATCCTGGCTCTTTTTCTGCTTTTGACTCAAGAAAGACGAAGTTTTCCACAACCTTAACTTCTTCATCCTCAATTTCAAGTCTGCTTATATCCGCTGTTGACATCACCGTAGTTTTCGTGATATTCAAACTTGAGGCCACATTTTTCACTTTCTCCTTTCACCTTTTGCAATAACTGTTTCAACGGATACTCTTTTTCAGCAATCAGGGGTGGGTGGTATTTGGGCATTATTTTTTATTACTTACGTCTCTGCTGCAGATTTTTTCCTTTTTTCATGATAGCTTCAGTGTTAAGATTTAAAAAATAAGATGATAGGCCACAACCTTGTCCAACCTTTTTTGATGCCAAACCACTTTGTTTCTCCTTATTCTGTTCTAATGGTTGCCTTCTATTTAGAATAGAAATTTTCAGCAGTACAAAACAATGCATAATGATACCTATTTCCTTCAATATATTCCATACCTTTGCGTAATCTACACTATTAAATGCTTTGTTGTAACGATGAAACAGCAATATTTTCTTTCTGGAATTCCCCTTGAACTTTCCATCAGCCACCTGTTATTAGCTGTGGTGTCGTCGAGCCTGTAGGTATTACAAACCCTGCTAGTTCTACTGGCATTTCTGTTTCCATGTAAGGTTCTAGTCTGTGTTGGATTATCGTAGAAGGGTCTTTCTGCCACGTAAATAAGTGGAAGAGTTCTGTTTTTTTCGCAGATTCATAGGTCTCATCAGATTTGACACTGTTTGAAAATGTTGCCTTGTCCAGATTTGCTTACTGGTTTTGGTGTTTTACTTTACTTCAAATTAAACTCATTTTTCAAAGCAGTTGATGGTTAGTGCAACAATATCTTTCAGGTAGTGTTTTCACATCCTGAACTGAAATTCTCCGTTTTACTTTTACCATTGTATAGTCAATTTTGGTCTTTGGGTGACACTCAAATATAAATGTGCCTTTTGGGAAGTTGTACATAATTCCCTACAATTCCTGACTAAGGCTTATTTTCAACCTCGGGATTGTGATCTCCCATAACAAAAACCATATCTCTTTTTAGCCTCGAGTCAACTGCCACATAAACGTTCCAGTAAAACTATTAGATCTCACATTCCTCTGCTTCTGTTGTTGGTGCATATAGCTGGATGATTGTGATATTCACAGTTTTTGCACGAAGTCTGCCAATAATCACCCTGTCATTTAAAAGATTGTATTCAAGTACAGATTTCGAAATATTTCTGTGAATTTTTGAATTTCTGTAAACTGAGTAGTTATTGCCACACCCTTTATTTTCGTTATTTCATTTCCTGAATAAAGCATGTGATGATCTCCTGACTGGAAATGCCCCAGCCCAGTCCATTTTAGTTCACTTTTATCCAAGATGCCTGAATTACTCTTTACCATTTCTGATTTTACTGTCTGCTCCCATTTCATCGATCGAACATTTCATGTCCCGCAGAAGTGTATGCCGTTGAAGGTGCAACCCTTCCTCCTGAAATTGTCAGTTTCTGCCATAAAGCTACAAAACAATTTTAGCCCAGTGACATAATTATGATAATTATTAAAGCCATTTCTATTCACTAGCGCTCTTTCCGTGTTGTTTGATTGATGTTGCCTGCCTGCTGCCCAGAGGGGTATATATTCAGCATTAAGCTGCATTTATATTGATTTGTCTCTCCTTGGAATTTTCTTTAAATACATACTGATATAGTCCAGGGCCGGCGGAACAACTTTGAAAGTGAAGGGGCTGAATTTTAGTGTCTGAGGAGGTCCCACCATGGTTGGGGCTGACGGTCGAAGAAAATCGTCGAAGTTTTAGTCCTCTAAATTGGCTAAAAAGCACTCTGAATTCGTCCACTTCGGTTTACGTAGAGGTTTAAATAAAGATAGTTTAATTGTTTTTCATACCGAGAAAACAAATTATAAATCAGAGAAAAAGGTATTGTAATTTGTTTTGAGTCTACAAACAATGTATACTGCAGTAACTATTGCTTGGAACCAAATTCCAAAATATTTCACTCTGAAGCCTATTAACGCAAAATTTTATAGAAATATCGAAACGTAAATGCAATCTAATCAAAGATATATTTTCAAAATCATCAATAGCAAGAAAAAACAAAAAGAATAGGCATAAAGGCTATGGTGTTTGGTAATTATAAGTCATCGTTTGTAAATTTTCCAAATAATCGCTTCCTGTTGTCGTCCACTTGAACAAATGCATTGGTGATGTTGATTATGTCTAGTTTGTCTGTCCTATCTTTGTGGAAATGGAGAACGGAGACAGAGTTAAATCGGGTTGGGAGCATTGTTGACCGCATCCAGGGCTTCACTCTTCTCACCAAGGAAAAGGTTCGTTTGGCTGCAGCACTGGATAATGGGTTAACTGCCAATATTTTGCAAATCTTACAAACGTTGACCAGAAATTTCTTTTCTGTGATCTCCAAGAGCCTCGTTTCTTTTTAACAAATCATGGAAGTGTTCTATCTCCTTGTCCTTCATTAAAACTTTGAATGCTGCAAGCTCTACACAAACATCGATGGCTTGGTAAAATTGCTTTCTATAGTAATCACGCGGGGTTGTGGAGTGGGTTGTGCTTCGGATCTGTTTTCATTTTCATCAAGATAGTGCAGCAATAATTATTTCGGTTCCTCTCGCTTTCTCTTTAAGACAGGTTCTTGGATGAACTTAAGGTTTTGAATTTCTTTCAAACATAAATCGTAGAGGACGTCGAAACTTTCAGAATTCCACAGATTGGATATTGTTTTAACAGTAATCATGGCTCGGCGTTTACTGATAACAGCAGACATTTTCTCGCTTTGCAATGTCTGTGATAACTTATCAATGTGTGAGAAGAGCATCTTTCCAAGTTTTAATCCAAAGTAGAAGTCAAATGTCTCCATTTGGGCTTTACATCCTATGATTCTTGATTTTACGTCTCTGTTCAGTCCAGATTCCTCTAGGCATACATTCCAAAGCTCATACAATGAGTGATAGTTATCAATGATTCTTTGAAAGCAAATTGCTCGAACGGTTCATCTGGTCATGGAAAATTTGGTGATGCGGATTACTAATTCGTCTTCTTCATACGTTACTTTTATCGACTCTAATTTCTGCTCTCGCTTTGGCGAGCATTTAATTAACACTGCAATATCACCACTAGTGTCCATGGTATCAGATAGAATTTTGGATTCCTTTGTTGTTTCTTAAACTGAGAGGCTCAGTGAATGACAATGACAGTGGGTAATAAATGCTTTAGGTTAAATAGCATGGATTTGTTTTGGTACACCCGACTTCTTCCCGAACATATTACTAGCACCATCATAACAGTGGCCTCTGCAGTTATCTAATGAAATTTGTGTTCGCAGTAAAACATCTCTTATGGCTGAAACAATAGTGTCACTCTTGATATACTCAAGTTCGTAGAACCCCAAGAAATCTTCATGTATATTGAATATTTCGTCATCTCACCTTAAGCATAGTGTCAGCTGCTCCTTATTGGCAATATCCGTGTACTCGTCACAGATGGTTGCATAAAACGATATTATGTGCCATTAACATGAGAAGCTCGCTTTGGATGTCATAGGACGTGTATTTTTCTGTTTTCTTTTTCAACCATTCTTTCAGTTTCGGGAAGTCTCTGCTTCTCAGTTTAAGAAGCTGCATGAAATTGGAATTTTTGTCATTTTCTTTTCTTCGTAATGCAAGCCCTTGTGGACAAAGAAAAAGGAATGTTTCAATTATTTTGATGAGGCATTTTCGGTTTTCTTGCATATTAGATTTGATTTTCCCGCTGGTCATTTCTTGGATATTTCTGCACTGAGGTATTGTTACCTCGAAAGTTAATGCTGCAATGTGGCATTTCGACTTTTGATGCTCTTTGAAACTATCAAGTGCTTTTTTCCAATTACGAAAGCCAGTATTTAGAAACGATTCTTCTTTGTTCTTCTCCATTACAAGGTTTTTCATGTGTTTATTACAAATAAAACATGTAACACAGTCTTTCATTTCATCGTAATCTAATCAGCTAAATTCGGTGAACCAACGGGATTGGCAAGAACGGTATTGCTTCCCGACAGCTGTTTTTGGAAAAGCAAATGTGCTGTTTGGATGACATGGTTTTTCAGCTACCAGAAATGTTTCCTTATCACTAGAGGATGTTGTTTGACTTTGTTCCGGTAAGATTTCGTTTCCAATGATGTTAATTTTCTCGTTAGTTTCTTTTTCTGTGAATTCTCTACTAGCTGGTTTAAAAAAATTTTTGATACTCTTCATGTTGGAACTTTGAAATGTTCACGTCTCCTCTCGTTTCTCTTTCTCCTTTATAAAAGCTTTACATTGAAACTTTCTACTTTATAATTGAAACCTTTACATTTCGTACATTGAAACTTTCTACATCAGACTGGGACCAATACACAGAGATCTTCTCCTTAGGATATTGAATATAATACAGAGCTGGCTGTTTTTACAAGGAAAAAGCATCTGCTAAGGAGATTCCCCTTTATGTTGATACAAAATACAAACACTTTTGTCGCATAATTGCAACACAAATACATAGCACATGTCTCGCCATTTATAAGAAGATTGTCAAGTTAAAAAAAGTTCGCCTCGCCCCCTAGCCCCCCGGCTCCGCCGGCCCTCTAGTCTGCCATAGCCTTTTACTTCAGCTCCAGCTACTTTAGATAGTTCATGTGACTAAGACTGATGATCCCCATTATTGTCCCTTTGTGGGATTTTCGGCTGCCGCCATTATCCACTACTGCTGTTGCCCAGTAGCTTTACCAGGCCTGTGTGGTTTAGGGATACTTTCGATTGAAATGTAATCCTGAGACTTGTAGAGGCTGGGAGATGGACAGGCGTCATATTCATCTCATACAGGTCCATTGAGCCTGCCCACTGCCCGTGACATAACGCTATTGTCTTTACAACTTCCGGTAGCTTTTTCCTTTGACTTGTAGTGACATTTGACAGTCAAGAGTACCTATAATATTTTGTGTGACTTTACTTTTTTCGTTATTTGAAACTGGTTTTTTTATTCTCATCTCCGAATCAAACTTAGTTGGCAAGACAACCAGTAAAATTAAATTCCAACTCATAAAAGTGACCTCCACAGTCTCAAGTAAGTAGAATACAAATAATTGTTACCAAATTATTACTTCTTTTCCAACTCCACTTACTTGTTCACTTACTTACTTTTTGCTGTCTCTCTTTGTGTCTTGCGCTCTCTTTTCAACTTTCTTTACTCTGATTATCTCTCTCCTTCCTACTCTACTAATTAGAGATTTAGTTAGGTTAATTGATTTTTAATAAGGAACAGTATATTCCATAATTAAGTACCTATCCATCTTTAAAAGAAAGAAGGAACAAAAGGCTCATACCAAAACAAGAACAAGAGCGGAGGAAATGGATACAATGGAAATGCATACATGAAACAGTTTAAAGCTTAAGTTCATGAGTGGTCTGGACCTAGACAAGTTTAATGATTTTTTACGTTACATTTATTTCAAAATGGTTTAAACAAGAAAAGAGTACAAAATATTTCTCTTGTTTGCATGGGTTTATGTTTGTCCAGTCAGAGATAAAGCGTTATAATTCTTTGTATTGATAAGCCACAATGACAGTGTAAAGTAAACACCTGTTTCAAAAGCAATTGCAAGCTTAATAAAGATGCTAATTATACATAAAATAAAATATAAAGGATGTAACCAATCGCATTCACTTAAATTTCACACACTATTTCCATTCGAATAAATATTTAAAATAATGGGCGACATCTTTTGAATTATTTGTCTTTCACTTAAATCTGTTAAAAGTCGTTGAGAAGGTCAACTAAATTTCACATATCTCAAGAGAAATTGACAATAATATAGAAAACAGAGAAATGACTGCTTACATTTAACAAGAAACTCTGAAAGCACTTACCTGTTGATCCTGAATTTTTATATACAGTTCTTGGAGATGAGAAAATTCCACTTCCAATCATAGTACCAGTAATAATTGCAACAGCAGGTATTAACGACAATTGTGGTCTAAGTCCTTTACGATACAATTGCCGCTTCTTTTCCTCTACTAACGAGTCCGAGTCTCCTTCATCAAAGTATGTATCATCTCCAGGAAAACGAACAACTATCCCTGGCCTCTCCTCTGTTTGTCTTACTCTGTCACCATAAATAAATGGTCCGAAGGATGAAGAGCGGCTGATTGGATTTTTCACCATGATAAGTTAAAAAATATTTCAATTTTTTAAAGGAAATGTAAGTGTGTTGATACTGTACACAGCTGAAATCTGTAAGTAAAGTTTTCTAATGTACAAAGTAATTAATGCAGGTAATCTGATCCTGTACTTTCGTTGAGTGCAGTGACCTTGAACTGTTCCTTGTATAATGTTTATAGAACTAGTGTCTCGATGTACAGGAGTTTAAAATGTATTGGATAGTAGCGCAATGAGCTTGTCGTTTAATCTCTTATATTATAACTCATTGGTTTTGTTAATGGAGTGAAATAGGACTTTTGCGCTCTGTTCTTGACAGCTCCTCTAATGGTCGTTGTAATCGACGTCTATAGACCACGTAAGGACTGATGGAAGAACGTGAAAGAAAGATGTATTGTTTATCGCTGGGGTTAAGTATAAAAAGGACAAAAGGTGCTTTCACGTTTTATGATTTCCTTTGTAGGATTCTATATCAAGAGAATGATTGTTACGAAACTCATTTTGTCCTCAAAGTATCAGACATTTTAAGGATGGTTGAAGAAGCTTTCTGTTTAGTTTAATAGCTCAAGTAACAAAGACATCAGAGAACATCAAAAGAAGAGTATTGGGTAAAAGGAATGCATGAGGGATTTCTCACAGTTCGAGGGTTCTTTACTAGGTCATAGTTTCAATCATATTTTTCACTTGAGTGCACTATTCTTCCAGCAGATCTCCATCCGTAGAAAAATCTCACCCCGATCATACATGTAGGACTGAGACTTTTACATGACGACGACATTCCTCACACGACATGAAGAACCTATCCAAAAAAGGATGGAAGCAGAGGCAACTGAGAGAAAAAACAAAAAGCTCTTTAAAGTTCTGGTATACTTTGCCGGCAAAAATTTGTCAAAATTAGTTTCTGAACATATTTAAAAAATATGAATCTTGACAGGAGTTAATGACCTTTGTTAAAGCTCCAAGATATTGAGAATTCCTCTGAAAATAAAGGCTTCAATTTTACAAGACGCCGCCGTCACTACACATGTTAAATGCAGATAAGAACCTTCGATGTTTCCATTAATTTGATACGCTTTGGAGTAAATCTTGTGACGCTACAGTAAAATTTGTTTTGTAATAAAATCCCATTAAATAACGATAAACATCTACTAAACCCTGACCCCATTTGAATTAACCTATAAGTTTATGGGAGAGGAAAGCAAAGCTGTTGCATTAATGTTAATAAATCTCTTATTATTTCCCAAAGCCAGTAGGAACTTGGGGCTTTCTACTTCGTCTCTCTCACTATTACAAATCCAAGAAAATCACATTTAAACAGAATAACTTGCTTCAAGTCCATATTTTATTCTTAATGCCAGTTTTCTTTTTACAATGAAACATTTCTCGTCGTCCAAGCGATTTGCTTGCACAAAATTGAGCGAAAAATCTCAACTCTCGGATGGTACTTTCTTCAAAACATGCAATTAATTGGTAACACGGTAAACAGTCAGTTCAATTAAGAACAGCTCAAGAAATTCGTGATAAAAGCCGAATCGTAGGACTGGGGACAGGCTACTGTACCCAGGCATCACATAGACAGCCTTAGGCATTCGTCAGAGGCACCGTGGTGTTGTTTGAGCGATAGACGACAAAGAATAAGATGAATAGATTCAAGTTTCTATTGGTTTGTTTTCATGAAAAGAACACAGCACCGGCTGATCGTACATATTGTGGAGGCAACCAACATTGACACTGTTTGTCACAGCTGTCGCATATTGTATCTGAGATATCATTACGAAAGATAGAATTCAACGATTCGTTTATAAAATTTCTGAAGTAAAGTTCAAAAGAAATATCGTTGGTGTCATGTATTACGATTCCATATAGTATTTTCTTATTGTAATTGTTCAGAGGATTAATATGCATTAGTATTTATACCTAGACATAATATATTGGCAACAAGAGTGCAACTTTACAATGATTATCTATGGTCGTCTGGAAAAATTTGCTTCGGAAACAGATTGTATTCAATACACTGAACGGCTAACTCCGTATTTTCTTGCAAACAGTTGAGAAGATGCAGCGAAGCAAAAAGCTACATTTCTTAGTGTTTCTTAGTTTAAAGGGTTATAAGTAACTTATTTCAGGGACTTCCCTACACTTCTACTAGCTTGGACGACATCCTAATCAGAGAAACTTTAGGAGAGGACCAATTTTTATTTTTGGAAGAAGTTTTAAAGGGTGTATCTTCAGCAGGTATCAGACTAACGAAATCTAAGCGTTATTATATGAAACCAGAAATTACTTTTCTTGGCCTGACAGTACATTCAGCCAGGATTCAGTCAGTCAAAGGCCAGGGCAATAGCCAAAGTTCAAGCGCAGTTCGAGTGCTGTAGGTTTTTGAGTCGAGGAGTACCAGAATATGTTTTATGGTCACATATTTTTAATAAACAATGGCCACAGGCCATGCGAGGGCTTGTTAGGGAAACATAAGGGTTGCCCAGTTCTAGCTTCTGCACATCTTCAGCGTCAGGCTCTCAAATGGAGTTCCTAGGATTATCCGTCCCGTTATAAGCCTGGTAAAGCATTAGAACAAGTCGATAGTTTACGCAGACTATCAATAAAGAATATATATGTTAATGTTCCAGTATCTGGTGTAGTAATATACCTCATAAATTTGCTTGAAACAAGAGCAGTTGCTACAATTATAATTATTACACAGATTGGAGGTTCTTGGAAAAAAACTCATTTCATGGAAATACTGTTTGATGTTAGGCACATGGAGGAAGAAAAGAAAATTCTTTGCAGTAGTATTAGTAAGACGCGTTGTTGTTGTAAAAGTTTTACGAGGAGGAACTAGGGATTGAAGCTCAGTCGAGCACAAGTAGAGAAAGACTAGCAACGTCTCTTCTATGAGAAAGGGGCTGTAGAGAATTGAACAGATCATCTCCGACAAGATTGCGAAGTCGATTTTGAACTCTGTCAAGGCAAGAAAGAGTGCCCTGGGCAGCACCTCCTCAGATGTGACAGCAGTACTCCATCTTAGGGCGTATCTGACTTTTGTACAGGTAGAGGATTGAATCAGGCGTCAGATACTTTCTGGAGTGGTAGAAAGATCCAACTATTTCACCAGTAGCCTTAGGAACAGATTGGATGTAAGTATTCCACTTCAGATCAGGAGTAAAAGTCAATCCTAGTTGCTTATCAAAGCAAGGAGCTTCTCAAGAAGAAAGCCATTCGTTTCAATTGAAGCAAAACTAGGATCTGAACGTTGGTGGTGAAAATAGAGAAGATTGGTTTTACAGGTGTTAAAAGTAACAAACCATTTATTTTTCCATCACCAGTACATACCCCCAGGTCAGAAGAAAGGAAATCCCCAAGACCTTGATCGATCACTAATGCTCTTCGAGGTGCAGCCATAGACAGTTGTGTCGTGTGCATAGATGTCAATAAATGATCTCAGAATGTGATTTGGAAGATAATTAATGAAAATGAAGAAAAGAGTTGGGCCTAAAATAAAACCTTGAGGAACATCTGCGTCGATACAATGTGCTTCGGATTTCTGCTTTGTCAATGCAGAATTTGCAGACTTTTGCAAGCCGAACGGAATAAGGGACAAACATATTGCTTTTTACCCTGCAGCATTTCAAAAATGCTGAACGTAACAAAAATAGCTCACTGCAAACAAAACTGTCCATGGTATCATTTAATTACTACATTCCTCAATATTCATCAACAGGAGAAGCATAGCGCAGTTACTATTAAACCCCTTATTAAGATCAGTATTGGATCGCATTCATCCTGATTTGGATAAAATCAGCACTTTCGACACAAAAGCAATCACTTTTTGACCGTTCAGTAAAACATCAAACTTTTGTTTAGTGTGAATTGATACATAATAAATATATATTTTTTGTAATATATGTTATTACCCTGTACTTTTCCCTTCAGTTATTTAACAAAAAAGTCATCGGGAAAAATTAAGATTATGTAAGGATGCATTATTCAAACATTGTACTAAATAATGAAATGGGGACAACCAGTGGCCTCGCACCCACAGTACCACCTGCCAAAAATAATAGGATAATGCAATTCAAACATGTTTCAATTAAAATGTTCATACCAATTAATTCACCAGGATGGCTTAAACACTAAACCTTGTCATGATACCGCTTTTTGCAAAACATGATGAAGTCTACATTTCATGAAACTCAGACAGCTACCTCATATGTTCCATCTAACTATTGGTCGTAACGATACGGGATACAACTTCTTCATTTAACACATATGTTTCCGGGATTATTTTATCCAACGCGTTTTCTTCTTGAAATGTTTTAAAACATGCATTATTTATATGAGTATTGAGTAAAGTTTCGATGCCATCACGGTTGTCTCTCTCAGCGTTACCAGGGTGGACAAACAATGACACTAAATGATTTGGCACAACGAAAGATGGGGAATCCTCTCTAGAACCATTCAAAAAAGACGATACCAAACGAATAGGCGTTTCATGGAGATTACTTCGCGGTGTGATGCAGCAAGTACGCAGTTGTGTGGATGTCGACCAGGTCCTGCGTTAATAAGTGTAAATGTCTCTACCTAAAGCACTTGGCAAAGCCCTTAGATAAAGGGGGTCCACCTTGCTATCATCACAACTCCTGAGCGTCTTAAATTTTACTAATTCAACATAATTTTGTTTCTTTTATTAAAATGATCACTTGTTTGTGATTGTGGACAAAAGGTTTCAAGGTGAACTGATGATTTTTCGGTTGCCATGACACCAGCGATATGTGGATGTGCTGCATAGAAATAAGTTTTATAAAGAGCTCAGCAGACGTTAGAGCTGTTAAAGCATGTGCCAATATTTTATTGCCCCGAACCCCTATACATGCATTGTTTTGACAGTTTCCAAAAAGTGTGGCCCAAAAAGCGCAACAACAAAATTAGATTTGGAAATTTTCTTCGTCATAATAATTATGACTGTATCTATAGTACTGTAGTAATTTTCAAAGAACTTTAAATATTTTTCTTGTCCCAAAAATTTGTTACAATTGGTCTGTTTTCTAATTTTGCTGGTGACGTTAAAATCCTCTGTATAGAGAAGGACCTGGGGCTCAAAGAGAAAGTTTTACTTTCCTAAAGAACTCTTTTAATTTATATTATGCAGTTATTTGACAAGGGGTGATTTGCATATTGCGTAAGCATAAATTTTGCATGTTTCAGACCCCTACCCCCTTGTAAGCAAGCTTTCTTTCTGAGGACCTCTCCTCGTGCTTGCGCAGTTTCTGTGCTCACCTTCTTTATTTTACACTTTTATTAAAAAATTACAAAATCGCAAATGCTGAGGTGAAGCGGATTCCACTGTTTTATTCCATCGTCTTTTGATAACTTAATTACCCTTTGTTTGTGCCCCAGTGGTTAGAGCTTGTATATTTTGCAAAAATTCCTCTCAAATTCTTTAACTATTGTTAATCCTTTCCCTGGAGTTTACGCCTCGAGGCGAAAGTTGTTTTCCAGACTTTTTGGGGTACATTTTAAAACAAAAATGTAGAAGAAGCAAGTAATTTTACTAAGCTTGAAACAAAAACGTTCTTTTCCTCTCCAAGTGGTCCCGCGCCGTTTATCAAACTTAACAATCAGCTTAAGTTTTTTCCATGCCTGGGTACTCGATCTTAGTCTCGCTTTCATAGCAGGCAGACACATTCTTTTTGGGCAACATCCTCCCCTACAAACAACAAGATTGAAAGCTGAAAATTAAGCGTCATCATTTGAGGAGTATTTAACAAAAGAAATTATTTATCAATGACCACAAAATTATGTGACAAAATCCTTGGAGTAGAGCATAAAGCAATTACGTTTGGACATGAAGAGTACTAAAAAAAAGAAGGAACGTAAATGGACAAACAACTCAATGTTAAAATTTCTAGGAGAGAGGAAATCGTACAGTTTTAAAGTCATAGACTCCTCTCAGTTGTGTGGTGTTCTACATAACTGAGGCCTTTGAGTATGGCTTAGCAGAGATGAATAATGCTAGCAGGAAACTATTTTGTTATAAAACAAATACGTAGACAAACAAATTTGTAATAGTAAAATACTTTCTTTTATTACGAAGAGTGTGTTAAATATTACAATAGAGAGCAAGATTCAAGTCAGAGAACAACCTAATTTTTGACATAAATTGAAAAGAAATCAAAAGGATACGTATGGTTTTGGATGGTTAATAAAACAACTTGAATCATCAGTGGATGACCACATTTGTCATTTCGGGGATGTGATATCAAAATGATAGAGAATATATGACTCCCCAGCAACATTGGCCAAATGCCACCATCAACAAGTTTATCAAGCCTGGGGGTGTTTAATATATTTATACAGAAGTGCAACGGATCCGATTATAGAAAAACAGTAATAATAATGATGTTAGTAGTTGTAGAGATAAAGAGAAAGGAGTACAGATCAGAAAGACAAAAATAATAAAAAGTAGAAAAGTCTTCAAGAAATTTGCAGACAGACAAAACTCAATATTCACAATACGCCACCAAGTGAATCTTGCATGGTTTGCCAAGCCATGTTACCTTCTTTCCGAGAAGGGTGCCACTCCAACTCACTTTGATGTTGTTTACCTATATTGAATGCAAATTCCAGAAGGAGAATGATGGAGAGAATATTATGAAAAACCATATTGTAGTTATTTGATGAGATTTCTTTGCATGGTTTTCGATGCTGTATGGTTAGAAGAAAAAAGTATCTGGATGTCTGTTGAAGAGTTTGTGAAAGATTCTAATAATATTCTTTTCCCAAGCACCTTGATTCGACATTCTTTTACAAAGCTGCTTCGATTTAAAATTGAAGCCTTCAAATCGGAGAGAAGCACTTGCAATACGGAAAAACTCGGAAGATACCATAAAAGATGTGCTCTGGGATGTTACCAGAAAGATCAGACATCCTCACGATTTAGAATAGAAGTTATCCGGTTTGTGAAATAATTTGTAGATTAAGGAGCTATCTTAAATAGTAATATCAAGTTCTAGAAATGTAGCATAACTGCCTTTAAATTCACACTTTAGTTGGAGTTCGTTTGGGTATAATTCAACATAGCTATTTTCGAACTCATCTGAATCATTTATGCTTTATACGTCATCGATAAATCAAAAACAATGTTTGAACTTAAACTCTCGGTATTAACCCGTACGCGAAAGCTTGGCGACAAACGCCGATTCATAATGGTATAGATATAGGTTTGCCCAAAATGAAGCAGGGTCAATGCCCATAGGAATGCCGATATGTTGTTGGAAAATGAGATTTCCAAGAGAGAAGAATGACTGAGAAATTAGATGCATCACCATCATATATATTTAGCTGAAAACATGCTTGTGTAGTATAGAACAACTGAAAATCAGACTTAAAAATTTCCATTTCCGCTGGAAAGTTCTAGATTTGTGTCAGTAATTTTCCCACATCTATGTCACATGAGTATCGCGTGTAAGAAATTTGGGTGTAGCGAGTGTGTTTTTTTTTGAAAAGGCTATGTAGGAAGCGGAGGAAACATCGATATTTATGGAGGAGCTTGATGATATTTTGTATAACATTGGTCTAAAATTGGACAAAAGTCATTTCCCGCACGCTCTTTAGAAAGTCTCGCTTCATCATTCTTGTGAGGGCCAAATTACCAAAACTTGAGGTCTGAAAGTTTGATGGAAAACCTTAAAATTAGTACGAGTTTTGGAAACCCTTTTTTTAAAACGATCGATGACCATGAAAGGGTGCCTGGTGCAAAGAAATTCCAATAACTTTAATATATATAATATATATAATATTTAATATATAACAAGTTATTTCAGAAATTTAGACTGGAGAAAGTTAAAAGAAAGCCATACAGTTGTTAAAAGAACGTTTTACTAAGCAAGCCTGAATATGGAGAGCACATATAAACAAATGGATCAACGTCTTTGGCCCTTCTATGCAAAATTGAGAAGTTTTAAAGAGAATATTGAAACTCCTGTTTGTGGTCCAGATTCGATGAAAGTACTACAAGAAACTTGTGTCAGCATTGTCTTAGATGCCCTTCTTTAGAAAGTTCCGCAAACCATCAGGCTGAATATGGTCAAAACCAGCGAAAAAATTCACTTGGAGTGGCACGTGATAAATTTTCTAGGAGCCTTGGAAAAAGAACGTAAATAGGGGA
Organism: Morbakka virulenta; assembly: GCA_003991215.1. Lineage (NCBI taxonomy): Eukaryota > Metazoa > Cnidaria > Cubozoa > Carybdeida > Carukiidae > Morbakka > Morbakka virulenta. The sequence continues at coordinate 235,270 of RDPX01000205.1, forward strand.
AATTTTGGAGCCAATGGTCAAAAGCAAAACAGTAACAACTAAAAGGAAACAGTACTTTCGAAGGCCAATGGAAATAAATAAAGAGGGTACAGCAACAGCACTACATACGAATACTAGGAGAGCAGGAAAGAATTGTGCATATTGTCTTGGAACTAACAAACAAGAGCGTGTACAAATATAATGGACATCGAATTACGTAAGAATACTGTCAAGGAATTTGAACGACGATCTTTGTGTATAAAAAAGGACACAGGGCTTATGACTGTATATCTCGGGCAACATGCAAAATTATTGATTGGAGAGGACCTTTTGTAGGAGACGATACGAGGAGGGGGGTCAAAGAACCTTTAGCAGTGCGTACAAAACCTGGGTGGATGCTCTTGGGGTCCCTAAAAAGTAAGAAAACTCATTCTTTTGACAATTCAGTGTCTTTCGTTGTTCGTTCAGGAACTAAATCTCTTATTCTTTCTGCAGGACAGAAGAAAAATGCACAGATTGATAAACAAATTGCAAAAGTGGTATCTGGATAGTGTCGGAATCAAGCCAAGTGATAAATTTTATACAGATGTCATTAGCAAAAAAACAGTCAGAGTGGAAAGATATTCAGCTGCTCTGCCGTAAAAAGTAGGTCATAAACCACTGACTTCAAATTATGCAAATTTTGTTTTACGGATAAATAGTCAAACTGGGAACCTGGAAAGGGAACCAAGACTGCTTGACGAATGCCAGAATATCATTAGAAAACAGGATAAAAACCGGTATTATAGAGAAAGGTACTGCTTTCATACGTGCAGATAAGGCATATTATATGCCGAATCAGATGGTTTTTAGAGAGCATGCTGAAACAAAAAATGTTCGAATGTCTTTCAAGGCTCTTCCAAAGCAGGTAAGCGCTGTACGTCTTCGATTGTGATGATTGTTTAGACAAGGGGCCTTCTGTGAATCCCAAGCTTTATTATATTTTCACTCGTTTTAAGATGAATAATGTGTATTGGTCGCTGATATCGAAAAATCTTTTTTGACTTTTGAAATAGAAAAAGTTGACAAAGATTGCTGAAGTTAATTAGGGTTGAAAATGTTTAACGATAAGGAGATTTCACTGTCATTTTTACTATAACCATACCGTCTTTTAAACAGATTGGGGTGAGGAGTTGCCTGTCAAAAACAGTGGAAGATGGAAAGCACTATTAAGAGATGCACAGGCTGTCAAATCAGTGACTGTACAAAGAACATTGCACAGTCTAGAACCAAATGTTAAATATTTTTAGATGGATTCGGGGGTGCAAGTATTAAAGCATATTTCTCAGTAGTTTACCTTGTTACTGAGGTAGAAACAGATAAGTACTCTTGACGTTTCTGTTTTAAAACACGTATTGCTCCCTTAAAATGCTTGACCATTCCGCTGCAGCGAACTGTTAACGGAGTTTTGAGAATGTCAGATAAGGAGTCCTGGAGCCTCCGTCCTTGTGGGAAACCCCATTTGGAGCGAGGGATCAGTGTGACTAAGTCAAGGAAAATAATTTAAGCCAAAATGCGCACTTTTTATTGAATCTGATTACGTTTTGACTGAGAAGAAGCAATCAAGCATTATGATGACTACAGTTAAAAGCTCCAAAGGAAGTCTTGAACAAGTTATTAACATTTCTCATTTTAATTCTTTCACAAGTACGTTCGAGTGACAGCCACGTTAATTCACCAAAAACTGTAGGATAAAAGGAAACTGAAACAAAGCAATTGGTCCAATAATCTCAGAAGAAATGTAGACTACAGAGGAGCTTTGGATTAGAAATATTCAACTACTCTTCAGTGGTGAGAAAGTGAGGAAATGGTTTAAAGTCTTGGTGCTTTTGAGAGCATGGGATTTATCAGACGCAAAGGGAGGTTGGAAAGTGCGCTTGAAGTTGACACAATGAATCCCATTGCTATGCCTAGAAATCATAGATTAACTGAATTAACTAGCTATTACTGAATTAACTAGCTATTCAAGAATGTCACAATCGAGTGAAGCATTTGAACACTGATGGTGAAAACATTGTATATATAAGCTCTTGTCAGCTAATTGTGATCAGCTGCTTTAAATGAAATCTAAAACAGTAGATAGTGACAGTAACACATTTGTTTTCCTTGTTTGATATCTGTGTCTCAATGAATTTTTTCTGCGCTAGTATAGAGTTTTCAGGTATAAAATTGGCAACAAAGAATTTATTGTCACAATTGTAAGGCAGTTTCCATTTTTCACAAGGCATAACTATTTTTGTCAATTTTTTCCAAAAGTTTGATTTGTAGTACAAAACTATGAAATCGATGGAAACATTTACCAACCTGACTCTAGAATGGCTCAGTGTAAGTAAATTAGTGAATAAGCTGTCTTGCAATTTAATAATGCATTTCTATTGTCACAAGATCGGAGGGTTTATAAAGGACAGGACAGTATTCCAAACAAAGTCTTCTATGGGAAGTGCTACTCTTTTTGGTGAATTTTCAACAGTTGAAAATAGGTTCAAAATAGAGTTGCTTCATTTTCTTTTTTAGTATCCTTTATTCACAGGGAAGGTTAAAATGTTTTATCCTTGTTAGGAAAGATATATTTACTGACTTTACGAAATCTCGCAGGATCCCGCTATTTTGTGCCAGTAAGTCATGATATCTTTTTGTAACTTGTTTTATCATATTGTTTCAACAATTTTTCAATGCTTTGTTTATTAAGAAATGCAAGTCTTTATTTGTTTTTCTCGCCCCACTGATAATTTTATCACATGCAAACATCGAATTTTTGAATGCACTAGATAGCTCCGGACTTCCAACTTTGATGGGCTTTTTAATGAGAGCATCATATCGGTCGACCATTATTGTCAAAATCCGATAAAAATGTTGTAAAGAATCATTAGTCAAAGAGTAAAAAAATGCCCATTTTGCTTTTGCAGTATAAAAATTAGTAGCGCCACAATAGAGAATTGCAACACAAAATTTTAAGAGCTGGAAATATTGTGTTGTAAACAAAATTTCCAGCATTACATTACGAGAGCATATAAAATACATTACGACAGCATATATACAGTCATGGTCACTCATGCTTAACGGCATGGGACTTGTTCACGATATTGCTGGCTTAGTGTTGAAAAAAATTAAGCCAATCAAAGTCTTTGATTCAGTTGCTATTCTGGGATTTCTTATGAGCTTTGGATATCCTTGAGCTCTAATGATCTCTTTAACTTTTTGATTGTCTTGTTTTGTCAAGAAATTTATATTATCTACTCCCATTTATAACCTTTTTCTGGGCAAATTTCCACCCAAATACACTCAACGTTGCTGACTTCAAGTTCGGCACATTGTTTTAAGTTAATATTGCCTGCAATAATTATAGCAACACGGCCACCTTTTCTATTCTTTTTAAAGAAATTATGGGGGCATAGAAGGTTAGCACCTTTTCTAACCATCAGTTGCATCTTCGGATGGATGGACGCATTGGTACCTTCTCCCTGTCCTCAACTCTCACTACTGGCTCCTCGTACTTACCAGTGCACGGTAACGGCCACATCCCGGCTCTGCGTCTCAGCTGGCGTACCAAACGTAGTGAGGGGTTGCAGCTCTGGCAATTGGGGTAGTGCAGCCTCCAAGTGCACAGAGACTGGAGTGGTAGTAAACACTAGCATGACAGCAGGATGCCTGGGACATCCGGGGCAATAGCTCGATAGGGCACGCTTATGCACCTAAGTAAGCAGTGGCCAGCCATTTCCCGAGAG
>RDPX01000205.1:239380-275073 GCA_003991215.1 Morbakka virulenta
GTCGGCTGAAAGATCCCGAAGTGTTAAAGTCATTTCAGGCCCAGCTGGGAGGAAAATTTGCTCCCCTTCTGCTATTAGATGAAGCCCCACAAGAGCTAACTGACAAATTCACCGAGACAGTCTTCAAAACTGCAGAGGAAACGTTAGGCAGACGAAAGCCAGTCCGACAACCTTGGGTGACAGAGAAAGCACTGAGAAGTTGCGATATACAAAGAAAACTAAAAAGTAAACGACATCGCAGCAAAACAGCAGAAGAAGAATTCAAACAGAGCAATAAACAGGTACGAAAACTTTTGAGAGAGGCCAAATATGCATGGATCAACAGCCAATGCGAGGAAATCGAGAACTGCATTAAAAGAAACAACTCAAAACAAGCATATCACACCGTAAAGAAACTGACGAAAACATCAGGCCCTAAAGCAAGTGTCATTAACAACAAAGAAGGGAAATTGTTGACAAAGCAGGAAGAAGTCTGTGAAAGATGGAGAGAATATTGCGAAGACTTGTACACCACTGACTTAGGTGTAAACGAGGATGCAATGGGGATCAGTCATTCAAATGAAGAAGTTGAACCGGAGATCCTGGAATCAGAAGTTGAAGCAGCTATAAGAGCACTGCGGCCCAACAAATCCCCAGGGATTGATAATATATCTAGTGAATTATTGCAGGCAGGAATGTGTGAAGTAACTCCTTTACTCACAAAGATCTGCAACCGGATCCTAAGAACAAAGCAATGGCCGAAACAATAGGTGCAAAGCATCATGATCCCACTCCACAAAAAGGGAAACGCGAAAAAATGCTCTAATTATCGCACGATCAGCTTAATTAGTCACCCAAGCAAAGTCCTACTGAAAGTACTACTTAGCAAACTGCAGCCAAGAATTGAGTCTATCCCTAGCGATGAGCAGGCTGGTTTCCGCCCAGGACGCAGTACTGTAGAGCAGATATTCAATCTTCGAGCGCTCATAGAAAAAAATATCGAACATGGCCTAACAGTTTTTGTCCATTTTTATCGACTTTAAGAGAGCTTTCGATAGAGTTTGCCACGAAGCACTGTGGAACACAATGTCAAAGAACGGCATCCCTCAAGACATAGTACACCTAGTTGCTGAGTTATATTCTCATGCTGAAAGTGTCATTGCAATCGAAGGTCAACACAGCTTGCCTTTCAGACCAACCGTCGGCGTAAGACAAGGCTGCCTACTGTCACCCAGTCTATTCAATGTCCACCTAGAACAAATAATAACAGCAGCACTGGAAGATTTCAAAGGCACTATAAAAGTCGGAGGAAAGCACGTCGATNAGTTGAATTCAGAAAAATTAGAAGTTGTGAATGCTTTCAAGTACCTGGGCTGTATGATGACATCAGACGGAAAGTCCACCAAGGAGGTCGACGTAAGGATCACCCGTTCTATCAATTCTTTAACGCAACACAAGACAATATGGAAAAGTAAAGCAATCAGCCTGAAGACAAAGATACGATTCGTGAGAAGCATGGTTCTTTCTTGTTTTCTATATGGGTGCGAAAGTTGGACCTTGACACCACAAATAGAGAAGAAAATAAGAAGCCATGAACTGCGATGTTACAGACGTCTACTCCGAATCCCATATACTGCGCATAGGACAAACGAGTCGGTAATGGAGGAAGTCAAGTGTCACGTAGGCCAAATCGAACACATCACAGAAATGGTAAAAAAGCGCAAATTACAATGATTTGGGCATATAGCAAGGAGCAATACCTTGCCGAAGACCATATTTCAAGGAATGATAGAAGGAATAAGACCGAGAGGAAGACCCAGAGCGATGTGGAAGGATGACATAACAAGATGGACCGGGAAAAATATACATGAGCTACGACTGCTGGCAAAGGACCGGAAGAAGTGGCGAGCACTGGTGCATGCTGTGTCGCACGACGAGCCCCTACGATCGCAGCGGTCAAGGGATAGGTAAGGTAAGGTAAGGCAAACCGCTGAATCTCATACAAACTGGTGTTATAGTACTCACTGCGAAAATCTACGTGGGTTTCTGATACTGTGAGAATCGCGTTGGTTTTACTTGTAAACAAAGTAAATAAATTTGGCAAGCTGTGTCATAAACCTCTACAGTTCTTCAAAATTTATTGACTTTATGAAATTCACTGGAGTTATTCATGTAGGATCTTTATCATGTCATCAGTCGTAAGGTTTTTCTGAGCTCTACTGTTTTGGTGGGACATTTTTAACCCTCTCGTTTTCAATGTTCCATTCAGAGATTGTGGACCAGGTCAATTTTCGATATCTCCATAAACCAACAGCAATATGAAAATTACGTTTCTAAAACTTCCTGCACCGACGTAGATGCCTTGTTTTTGTAGAATTTCCACCAGCAAGGGTCTATTTAAATAGACTTATTGACATTAGTAAATAAACTATATCTGTGAAAAGTAATACCTCGTCCACCATCCTGTAGAAATCTTAGTATTTGGATACAGAAACAGTCCAATAAAACCAGAAACCAGATAGCTGCATAAAACATGTTCATTTTATTCGGTGCCATTCCACTTTTAAGTTGTTTGTCGAAGCGGATAGATTCTAAAGTATTTTAAACCTTCTTTGATGTTTCAATACGTGTAGTATTGAATATGCATGTTACTGCTTGCATTTTTAAAATTTGTTTTTATACTTTGAATTTCTCAGAGAATTGCTGATTGTTTAAACTGTGCCACATAGACGTGAGGGAGAGTTATACCTAGGCTAAACTGGCTTTCAGATTAAACGACACCACTGTGAGTTGCACCTATAGGCTGGTCAAACCATTTTTGGACATATTTAGGCTCAAGGTTATCTACATTCTCTGTGACCCATGTCATAGACAGATGTGCTACAGTGCTACAGTCCGATGTTATGAAATTTTGAAGAGTATACAACAGTTATGCAGAGGTGACTTATTTTCTGGAAGTAGTGGTAGTCGAACAGACTTACTTAGCAAATGCAAAATCAATGTTTCTAGATTAATTAGCGCTGTACCTTTGATTACTCATACTAAATTCGTATTAAAAACTAGCGTACTTGAAAGACTCCTCAACTTTGACTGTTTGAGCCTGTCTGGAAAATACCATGAAAAATGAAGAAATGGAAATTTTTTTTATTCTAAAGGTCATTACCTTTAGAATAAAAAAATGATGGTAAGAAATGACATTATGTATACCTAATTCTCACTGTTGTAGAAGGTATCGTTAGCACTGGGGCTGGTTGAAATACGACGAAAAGGTGAATCTCTTCTAAAAATAGTCTGAGCATACTCCAGGTTTTTGTTTATAGGTTCATTATGTTAGATTTTATTTTAGTTTTTGGTTTGTTATCTGGCTTGTTAAATCATTTATTTCCGTATGAAATCAAAAATAAATTTACTGTTTTCAGGAAAGTCCAACCTTAAGTTGTAAAGCGTTTAATTTCGTTTTCAATGCCTTGACTGATGCTGTGTGTATAGAAATTGAACAAATCACTTTCTATTTCTTACTGAATTACTCCTCAGTTATTCTTAAACCAAAAAAAATTATATTAAACATTTGTTTCACTGTTATGTTTATCGATTCGGGAACAATGGAGCTTAAAATGCCCCTTAAAAGTAATTATTTGCAAACAACTTATATTTGTTTTATTTGAGTAGAGAAATTAATTGTCCATTTTACGATTCTCTAATCAAAAGAAGCCTTTCTTCAAGTCGGTGATTTTATAGACATCAATTATACACGTTTGACGATGTTGAACTAAATAATCATTCAAACTTTTCACACTTTTACATAGTTCCAAGCAATTTATCTCTTAAAACTAGAATTTGTATGCTACGTCTTTGATATTGTCCTTTTTCTGCAGAAATAGAAATGTCTTGATAAGAAACGTGCATTTATTATTCCTATTGTTTGAGTCAAAGTAAACTGGCAGCATTTGTAATTTTTCATGAAAAGATGACAATGTTGATTTTCTTGTAGATTTGATCCCAGCATCTGCCACCTATGATGAAGAAATGATCCAGTAGATTGAAGATCTTGTTGTCATCCTAAAAATGCTAATGTTTTCCTGTCTTCAATTTTTTCACTATTTATGAACTATAGCATGGCTGCGTGAAATCCAAGTGAGGCACTGCGTCACTAAGAGCCTGAGTTCGTAGATTATTTGTCCGAGAAAAGTAGAATATTAGAAGTATGGTCAAAGTCAATTAAAATGTGTAAAGTTAATACTGCATTTATGAAAAGTTAGTCTTTACGTTGTGGTCGATATTTTAGCTAATAAAATATCGGCAAACTGGGGAAAAGATATTTAGAAATCCACCAACAAAACCAGAGGGCCACTGGAGAAGCCTAGAATAATCACTGATTAATATTATACGTTAATGTCGACCACTGCCAAACACATACCGTTTGATGCATTAATATTAACATGAATTAATTAAGAAAAACGAGCAGAACTGCTTAGAAAGAACAGCACAGAAAGTGATGCACTAGGCCTTAAGGCTTTTTTCACTGGATAAGATCATTGCAATTTCTTCTTTGCTTCTCATCACATCCCCTTGATACCAGGAGAAAGCTGGGGTCTAAGAGATTCATCTTGCATCTTCTACCTCTGGAAAAGATAAAACAAGCAAGATTAAGGTGATAAGGTGATAGAGGGATATGATGAGAAGCAAAGAAGACATTGCAATAAGACATCTAATCCAAAAAACAGTTGAACAAAAATGGAAATGGAAAACCGCAAAAGGGGCGGAATGGCTTTTCTTTTTGGTTTTAACGTAATTTTTCGACGATGCCCTTCACAGGGACTTGTATTTAAGGCGGAATGGCACGAGGCATGGAACTACAAGGATTACTTATAGAATGCAGTCAAAATAGAACTTCATGACAAAATAATATTCGAGTAGCTGACACCACACCAGCATGGAAGTAATTGCTGTTAAAAATCTTGAAGAAAAAAGAGGAGGAGGAGGAGAAGGAGAAAAAGGAGAGTAAGAAAAAAAAGAAGAAAAAAGAGCAGAAGGAGGAGAAGAAGAAGAAAGATGAAAAAAGGAGTTAAAAGAGGTAACATTCTGTCCACAATGTTAACACGAAGGTGTACACGAGAAAATTGAAATCAAATTTCGTCTTTCCAGTAACCAAGTAGATGGACAAAATATTTTGGTAAACAGGTAAATTCCAACCGTTTTTTTTTTCACTGTTTAATAATTTTTTGCCACAACAATCTGAAGAATGTGAAAGCTTCTTCTTGGGTTTAGGTGTGGCTTTTTTTCTGTTTTCAGGAAAAATAGAGGACTTAGCCTTGTACCAGACGTTTTTGCTTGAGTCTAGACGTTTTCAAAAAGAATGAATCCCTTATTGCCACCGATATATCTAGTTGGTTAATCGCTGGTATTGAGAGCTTCATACCTTGTAAGAAATTCCAACAGAGACCAAACAGCCAGCCATGGTATACCCTTGAATGTTCTGCTGCCATTGCTCACCAAAATCACTACTTCCATTGCATTCATCGGAAAACATGCCCTGAAACCAAAGCTGCCTTTAGAATTGCTCGCAACCACTGCAAATGGATTATAAGAAATGCTAAAGATTCCTATGCTCAATCTGTTAAGTCTAGATTTGTTGAGCAGAGACTTGGTTCCCGAGAGTTTTGGAGGGTAACAATCAAAGAACTGAACAGGTGTAAAACTTCTATTTCAACCATCATCAACGGCTCTAAGGTGATTTTCTCAGTTTCTGACAAGGCGAAGCTTTTTGCAACTGTAAAATAAACTATCAAGGACCCTGATTCCAGCAAGGCAACTGGTCCTGACAATATTCTAGCCATTATCCTTAAGAATCTGTTACCGGAACTTGCTCCTATCCTTACAAAGCTATTCAATCGTTGCTTAAAATAGAAATGCTTTTTATCTCCTTGGAAAATTTCATGAGTCTGCTCAGTATTCAAAACTACTGGGGAACAGTCAACTTTATCGCAGTATAGACCAATCAGTCTCCTTAGTGTCATTAGTAATTTGTTTGAGTCCTTGAAAAACCAAGCAGTTGTCAATCACCTCATCAAAAACAATCTACTTAGGGACAAGCAATATAGATCTTGTACAGAAATATTAGCTGCTGACGTGCTGACTGTGATATTTCATAGGATCAGTGCATCTCTTGATGGGAGCTTTGTTTCTAGGGTAGTGGCACTTGAAATATCAAAAACCTTTGATAAGGTCTGGCACAAAGGGTTCCTTCACAAACTTGCTAGCTATGGAATATCTGGTAACGCCTTCTCAACGATCAAATCCTTTCTCTCTGATAGGTCTATGAAAGTAGTTGTTAATGGACAGAAATCCGAAGCACATTGTATCAACACAGGCAGGTGTTCCTCAAGGTTCCATTCTAGGCCCTCTTTCTTTTTCGTTTTCATTAATGATATTCCAAATCACATTCTGAGATCATTTATTGACATCTATGCACACGACACAACTGTCTATGGCTGCACCTCGAAGAGCATTAGTGATCAATCAAGGTCTTGGGGATTTCCTTTCTTCTGACCTGGGGTATGTACTGGTGATGGGAAAATAAATGGTTTGTTACTTTTTAACACCTGTAAAACCAACCTTCTCTATTTTCACCACCAACGTTTAGATCCTAGTTTTGTTTCAGTTGAAATGAATGGCTTTCTTCTTGAAGAAGCCCCTTGTTTTGATAAGCAACTAGGATTGACTTTTACTCCTGATCTGAAGTGGAATACTTACATCCAATCTGTTCCTAAGGCTACTGGTGAAATAGTTGGATCTTTCTACCACTCCAGAAAGTATCTGACGCCTGATTCAATCCTCTACCTGTACAAAAGTCAGATACGCCCTAAGATGGAGTACTGCTGTCACATCTGGGGAGGTGCTGCCCAGGGCATTCTTTCTTGCCTTGACAGAGTTCAAAATCGACTTCGCAATCTTGTCGGAGATGATCTGTTCAATTCTCTACAGCCCCTTTCTCATAGAAGAGACGTTGTTAGTCTTTCTCTACTTTATCGGTATTTCTATGGTAAGTGCTCGACCGAGCTTCAATCCCTAGTTCCTCCTCGTAAAACTTTTACAACAAAAGAACGCGTCTTACTAATACTACTGCAAAGAATTTTCTTTTCTTCCTCCATGTGCCTAACATCAAACAGTATTTTCATGAAATGAGTTTTGTGGAACAATTTTCGACAAGATTGCTTCCCGCAGGGCTACAACATGGACATCGTTAAATCAATTGTCAAAATTTTCCTTATAAGTCATCAAATTTTATCCATTTCTTTTATATTTTTCGTCCCTTTTACGATACTTATCATCATCCACCTGTCAGTTTGTCCATCTCATTAACCCTCATCCTCAAGTGGCTTTTATCCTTGATGTGTGGTGACTCACTAGTACACAAGAAAAGGTTTGGACCTCCAGCAGACTGAACCCAGAGGAATAAATCTGTTATTTGGGGTAATAGGTGGACTCAGTCTGTTTATCTAACACCATAAGAATTAGATAGATTTGGAACCAAAAGAGTACAGAATATCTATGACTGATTTGTTCTACTAGAAAATTCTAAATGTTTTTTCTCTTAACCCTTTCCTAATTGACAGGTGAAATAGTGGTCTATTTGGGCACATTTCAAATTAATTAATATTAATTATAATGATAGAAAAATGCAAGGACATGTTAAATTTAAAAAACCATTTGTAAATTTTGCAAAATGTATTGTTACTTCTTTTGGCAGGTCATGTTCTCCCACATTCTCCAAAGTTTCAAGACAGCTTGTGTTGCTAGTATTTCTCATAATTTTTTTGGGTGTTCTTATGTTTGTAATGTACATTTTACCACTGTGTCTTATTTTATTGTACAATATTAGAACGCATTTGTTCTAAAAATAAATAAATGAATAAATGAATAGATAAATGGATTTATTAGAATAAGAATAGAAAGCTTTTATCATTTAAGTTGAAAGTTTATGCTCTGGGGTGCCTCTATTGCAAAAAAAAATTACATGGTAAAACATGCTTTGTGCAACAAAACTGAGCGGACATTGAAACACCCAATAATGCTTGTTACTTAGACCATACCATAAGTATTTTCAAAAATAACTACCATTGTGTCTATTTCATCCACGGTTTATAAAGTATTGTGTGTTTTAATGGTGTGTGGATTACAAAATTTGAATTCTGGTAGAATACTTATAAGCAACAAATCTTTAATTATACAATTTAGATGTTGCGTCTTTAAGATATTACACAAAAACTGGTAAAAAAGGTTAAGTTAAATTGTTAAGTTTAAAAAAATATGGTTTTTTGCCTTACCTCAATTGGTAGGGGAGACGACCATGGAAGCCTTTAACACTGACTCGTATCCAGTTCAGCGGATTTTAAATTTTCAACCTGTTAAATTTTAAAACTTCAAATGCTCCCTATTTAATTATGTTTTAGCAAATTTTCCTCGCAATGTGCGTTCTTTCTCTCTGGGTTAAATGTTTCTAGCTTGGAAGGGAATTAATCGTTTTGTAAGAAGCTCAGCTCCATATTCTTTTAATTATTTTAGACATAACCAAGGAAAAGTCATTGGGAAAAAAATTAGAATGGAAAATTAGCTTGGAAAAAATGACGTGGTTAAGACCGCAGTGCCTAGATATCAGTTGTTAGAGTAGATGGCCATGGACGTTATACACAATACTGTATTTCAATGGTCGAAGCACCACCTAACAGGTCTAAATCTCTCTGCATGTGAAGGACAATTCCCGCTCTTGGGTCTTCAAACGAGTATTATCTACTGGGATAGCTGCCCCCGATAATTGCCAACTAAATAAGAAGTAGGAAATAAGAAATTGACACGATTGTAGAATCTCAACCGCTTTTTCAACTTTACATTTTGCAGTTCCTTTGACTCCACCAGGTCCACTACATCAACCATTAAAATTCTATTATCCAGGCATCATATTTGAAAATGCATAAGCCAGGTAAGCAGGTAGCCACGTCCTAAAACATTTGCAAAATTCGCCCTTGAAAGAACCCTGGTAAAGTTGAAAGTTTTTGGTCCCAGACTTCTAGTGATTGTAGTTATGCTGCCAATATCAGCTGCAAAACAAATCTGAAGCACAACTATACAAGCTCAAAAGTTAAACTGAACTATCAATTGGTAATGAATAATTTAGTTTATCGCAGTTAGATCTGACCTATAATGTATAGCAGATAATAAAAAGCTTAGAAAAAGAAAGAAAACGCTTAAGAAACAGTATATTTTTAGTGTGCTAATATCAGGTTTTGCATTCCGAACTCAACAATTTTTCTTGTATTACTAGGAAGAAGTGTTGAAATATGATAATCATGGTGCCACTGCTTAGAATATTGCCTTTCTTGTACCACATCTGAATATTGGGTCTCACTAGAAAGTAATAAATCTCTCAAAACATCACTTTTATACCTACGCGTAGTCTGTGATGAGATGAACACGAAAGAGGGCGTAAGAACAAGGAAACAAAAACACGTTTAAAAATGAAAAGAAGTGTATAGTGCAAAGCTTTGTCACCTCTTGAACCTAATGACTTTAACTTTTTGTTAGATTATGAAGAAACCCTCTCCTAACGTCAAGACTTCGGAGGAGGATTTCGACTTTCTAAAGCCGTTTTTCTCTGTAGCTACTTGATTCGACTTTAAATCTCAGTTCTGAGTAATCAGGCAACAACCCCACCTGTAAGGATCTGAGATAAAATGTTAAAATGATCTGTCATATTTTCCTACTTTCGTCTCTTTGCGTTTCAAGCAACTTACTTCTGTCAACAAAGTTCGCCTTATTTCAGTTTTAGCCTGTTAAAATATGTTTTTCTTTTCGTCATCTCACTTTGGTTCATATTCCTATGATTGATCATAGACTATCCTGCCCAGGGCTTGATGCTTTCACACTTGCTGACAAATTCTAATTAAACTTCACTACCCAATATCTTGTGTCCAAAGGTTTTAGTTGACGTGAAGCCTTTCACCTTACTTGTCGTTCTGAAACTTGGGGATTTTTTAAATTAATAAAAGTTGAATTTGAAAATACATTTCTTTAGGTTTTATTTTTCTTTCGTATTTGTCTCATGTATCTCAAAAACATGTGATGAAGTACTGATATTCAAATTTGTTTAAATTTGTTACAAAATTTCGATACTTTTCAATTTGTTAAGAAACTGACCAGTTAAAAGGACTGACAGAAAAAAAACTTTACACAACATTCTACACTTCTGACAAACCAAAAATTGCCCTTCAGATCGCCCTGAGTTAAAATATTTTATATAATAGTCCATAAAGGATGACTAGTATAAAGTCTGCTATTCCATTTTTTTCTGCACCCTCACAGACAGCAAAACTATCATACACCATACATACATACATACATACATGCATACATACATACATATATACATACATGCATACATATATATATATCTGTGTGTGTATATATATGTATGGGAAGCGAACTATATTCACCCTCAACTTTTGTGGTGTTAATCACTTTGAGGTTTCTGACGGTGCGCCTGACGACTATGCAATGCCCACTGCTCTTGTAGTGCTTCGAGTTCTCTGGCTAATCACAAATTCCCTGCTTGTGAGTTATGGGACAGCGAAACAGGCTTCTAAAGATCGAACTATATACTCTTTATTGTGTATGTGTGGTTTATGTGTGTACACATATGAGGTACTTGTTAAGTAAATCTTTTTGGTGTTTGCCCTTTTCAAAAGTATTTTACCCCCCTAAAAGCCTAATTTTTAATAAATCTTAAATTTTTATTGTCGGCCCATATAAAAGTCAGTAAAGTGTCGAAAAACACAACGTGAGGAAATGGTCCATGTGGTCTAAGAGATTTTCAACTCCTAACCGGCTGCTGTAAAAGTTGATCCCTCTGGCTTACACAGGTCCTATCTAAACAAGTCAGAAATTTGATTTCATATTAAATTTTGGGTCACTATTTTGCTTGGATATTTAACATAATTAAACAGCTAAATGGGCTCAGCTCCTGAGCAGTTCAAATTGTGTTTAAACTAAATAAAAAATTAATGGCTGTCTTTCATCAAGAAAAACATTAAACAAACCCGTTGTTTTTGGATAAAATAATGAGTTTGTTGTGTCTTCTGTTTAATAGCATGTATGTAGATGTTTTGATTCTCTGTCTCTGACCAATTTCTTACAGACGAAATATGACCATCGTTTTTGACCATTTTGGTACAATGGTCTTAAAAACTCTGTCCATCTGCTTCTCTGGGTGTGCATTAATGTGTATATTTTACCACACCAGAAGTTAGGTCTAACCTGAAAAGCCAGCCAAACTATTTATTACTTCTCTTATTCAAGGTATCAATAAATCATTCAACCAATGACTTAGTCGATCTTTCGATCTATCTTTTAATCTATCTATGAATCTGCTTCTTCATCTATATATCCATCAATATATATATATATATATATATATCCATCCGTCTAGCTAGCTATCGATCTATCGATCTATCGATCTATCGATTTATTCATCTATCAATCTATCGATTTATCGATCTATCGATCTATTTATCTTATCAAGGTTACACTCAGTATTCTTTCTCTTTTTAAGGCACATACATACACATTTTTAAAATAATTGAAATGAAAACTTTTCTTGATAACTATTTTGCAACAAAGAAGGTCCGGACCTGGAGAAATTTTGTTTAGATATAGCAGCAAGTAAATACGGTCATTAAAATAAGTGAAACATCCCTGGACAAAATTCAAGGAGCCCTTTGAAGCACGGTGAGAAAGAGAATATGATGTGTAAAATATCAGGCAATTCATTTAGGAGCCGAAGCAAACATAATCAAAATTCATATATAGTTAAAAACATTGTGAACCTCTGAGTTTCACTATGCTATGTAAATACAGATCGATAGATCATATTCAAGGAATCTCTGAAATGAAAAGTGAGGGATCAGCACTATGAGACCTCCATTTCAATGGCAAGAGAATGCTTATAGAGGGCAAAGGGGAAGAAGTAAAATTTTTAGAAAGACATTAAAACAAGGCAACGTTGTTTTGATGAAAGAAATAGCCTTGAAAAGGAAAATATAAAGAAATGTATCATTCAAATGTTCTGTGTAGTTCTTTATCTTGTTTGATTCTGAGTGACGTTTTGTAAGAAGAGGGTATTATCACTCACTTTTTAGATGTTTGTTGAGAAAATTCATCGGTAGTAAGCGAAAACTCGATAGAGTAGTGATTTATTATTTTGGACTAGGATATGCATTATAATTAAACAATAAACACTTGTAATTAGTGATCTTCCCTTCATTATTGTTTTCTAGTATTTTCTTTGATGTAGAGATATGATTCATTATAGGACATGTCGCTTGATTATGACTGCTTCCTTACTGTTCTTTAAAAGTGTTGTTTCTCAGGCTTTTGAGCTTAAAGTAGGAACTTAAAAAGTAACAACATGAACCTGTGTTGGGAGATTTGTGACATAACTAATTGAAAGAGACTTTTTGGGAAAATTTTTCGCCACAGCTTTGTTCTATGAATTAGACTTGTCTCACTTGGGTCGCCTTCACATAAAAATAAGTGTAAAATGATGTTGATACCACAAAATATGTAAGTTGTTGACGTTTGGTCAATAGCCAATGCAAAATGTTGTAAGCAGAAGGCAATTGTCGGCACAGACAATGAAGTACTGAGCTACGAGAGAAGGGAAAAGAAGGAGTGGTTTTAAGAAATCGGATGACAATTTATCAAAGAAAGGAGATAAATTTAAAATCATATCATGACGGGACGTGAGGAGCGGGCAAAGACCGTAAAGGAGGACAAGAGGGAACACAACTGTGGTTTAGCTTTAGAAGTACAGACAGCAGGTTAAAAATGTGATACCAAGACAACATCCAAGATTACTACTAGAAGTATGACAGAAGTGTCTGTCAATAGAATAAGTGCAGAAAAGGAAAAGAATTGGGCAATGTTGATGAAAGAAGAGGATCACCTCAACGGATGGGTGGGTTACCTAAAGAAAAGTTGAACAGACCAGATCCAAACGTTTAAGATAATACACACGTATACAAGACAAAGCTTTACCCTCTATAAATGTGAAGTTATTAAGTATGGTAATTAGCCCCTGGCAGCGGAGCTAATCATCATCATCATCAAATTCGTCTTCCGTCGTTTGTCGACATTACGCTAAAATCCAATATTTAAGAGTTTGTAAGTTCAGTTTTTCGTTATCTCCCTCCATCTTCTTCTGTCTCTGGCTTATTGTTCTAGTTTTGTACCTCCAATTTTTGGGAGGCCTTTCTCTGCTAATTGTGCATTAGTCATTGAGATCCAGGTGGTTTCTGGTCTGCCTCTTGGCTTCTTTGTAGTTTTCCGAGCCTCTGCAAAGGCCTGTTATACCGGGGGGTTTTCTGGCAGTCGTAACACGTGTCCTAGCCATCTTAGTCTTCTTTCTCTTACCTTTTCGTTCAATTTCTTTACTTTCTATCTTCCATATAGCTCTTCATTCCTTATTTTATTTGGCCATTTTATATTTAGCATTTTTCTTATGAGACTTCTTTGGAAAGTATCAATCTTTTTCTCACAGTTCTTAGTCAGAGTCCACTGTTCGCTATTATATAAATATATGCTTTCCACATGGGTGTTAAAGTGTCTGATTCTTGCTCTGAATGATAATTTCTTACCTGTAAGCAGGTATTGATATTGTCTATATGTTGCTGTGGCTAGCGTTTTTCTTCTTTTCATATCTTCCCTGGTGTCCAGCAAGTATTTGCACTTTTTCCATTCTTGTACTCCTTTGCTTTTAATTTTAAATTCTTCCCTTTTTGTCTCATTTACACACAATTTTCTCTTTTTTAATTTTATTGGCACTGTCTTTTTGATGTTATTATTAACTGAAGTATTTTCTGATATATATCCTGTATTATCTGCATACTATTGATCTATCGTTTTTTCCCGCTGGTTGGCTGCAATTATGGTCATGTAGGCTGTTTTCTTTTTTGCTGTAGTTATGTTCTTCTAGGTGGTATGGTGTTTCGCTATCTTCCTGTTCTAAAGCCTTGGCTAGATATAATGTGAAGAGTATGGGGCTTAAGCAGTCCCCTTGTGGGACCCCCACATTTGTTCTAAATGCGTTTCCTGTCGTTTTTCCATACTGTACTCGTCGTTTTACATCCTTTAACATTATCGATATTATGTGTAGTTCATCTTCATCTAGCACCCTCTGCAGTTCTTTGAATAATATTCCTCGGTCCACTGTGTCGAAAGCTTTTGACATGTCGAGCAGTAGTATATTTGTCTCATAGTTGGCAGATTTTATCGCGCTTTCAGCCATGATTTTCGTGCAGCCAATCAGCGCGCGTTATTCGGACATACCTTGCTCCGGTCTAGCCAGCCACCATTTTTCGAGACAAGCAGTCCAATCATAACAAATCAATCAACAGCATCAGTTCGTTTACCTTCCAAGTTTTGTCCTATAAAATTTTTTTTTCCCAATAAATTATACATCAAACGAAAGAGCATTTATTCCTCTATAATCAGTGTAAATATCTTGTTCTTTATAAATGTTCTTTCGTTTGATATATAATTTATTGGGGAAAAAAAAGCTTTTGTAGGACAAAAGTCTACTTAATCTTTGATGGGGGAGGGGGTGCAATAGACAACAAATACCTTTTTGTTGAAACTGATGCAGTGAAACAGTTCAGCTTTAGCCTGGTTTTCTCATGCTGAATTCACTCAGATGATCTGTCAGATGGTAAACACCAACCTGTAGTAGTGTATAGCTTACGATATGACAGTACAGCACACATGTATACACATGTACAGGGTTGATGACAGACATACACTACTTGTCAACACTGGCTTGCAAGATCAATTCTCATAATCTGCGACTGACAATCTTATTTAAGCATAGCACCGATCTACAAGCTAAGGCAGGCCTATCACAGTTTCTGATAGGCAATCACGTCCCTACTACAGTACTGAACTAGTCTTTTCTCATGATCTATCCTACTGACCTACTGACCTAAACTAAAACAAAAGGCTTTCGATCAGGCCCTGGTAGTCTAATCTGAGTCTGCAAGAGATGTTCAGACATTCAAGTGAAAACTAATTGCAGGCTATATCTGACAATGCATGATACACTTACCCAGCTTTGCAGTTGCAATATACTTCTGTCACCGTCTTCGACTCTGCGGCGATAGTGAGATGCACACGATGCGGTTCCTCGGTTTTGTGCTGACTCCGAAAACAGGTCGCACTCACATCAAATATGGCTGCAGGGTTGTTCTGAATCCTCACAGCATTAAGATACTGCTCTCGGCTCTATAAATCCGCTCTCTGGGGCTGCCTGAGAGTCGGTTTGTACATTTCCGAAATGTCGTCTGGAAGACAGGATAAACTACAGGAAGCCATGTTTGTTTGTCTCGAAATGGTGTAGAGATGCGCGCGCACCTCGGTAGGCGGAGCTACATGTAGGGGTTAATTTGTCGTGTGTGACAAAGTGACAAAGTGCTACTACTAAGAGTGAAAAGGTCCTCAAGAGTCTTCCTTTCTTTCTTTCCTTTCTCCGACCCTCTTGTCTTCCTTTCAAATACGAAAAAAACAACAGTAATGGACAAAGCGACCGGAGGTGCGTGACTCATTATTCTCCAGGATAAGGCAAAGATGACAAATTTCAAAAGAAAAAGCAATCAAAAGATAACTGTTTATGAAGCATAATATGAGAAAGCTCAGAATTTCAAGTACCTCGACAGTTAAACTTACGCAAACAACAGTGTTAATAAAGCAACTTTCACGAGAGTAGCTGTTACAACCGAAGCCTTTAACATACTTCAGAACACCTGTAATTCACCTGTCTTTTGAGCTACCATCAAGCAGCACGTTTACAAATAAAGTGGTTCCCTTTAAAAAAGAGTGGTTACTCTTTTTTATACTTCAGAAATCTTTAAAATGAATTAGAGGCCAAGAAGCCTGTTTAAAGTTTTCGAAAGTAAATGTTTTGCAGTACCATCAAAATTCAATAAACCTAAATTCTGTAACAAAGAGGTAACCAGATGGACTGTTATTAACAAAATCATAAAGAGGTGGGGCTCAAGCGATGGGGGAACTGAACCTTGTCTTCAGGATGAGAGAGATCTTTAAGGGATATACAGCTTTTAGATGGGAACTATTTGGAAAAAGAACAAAAAGCAAGTTGCTTTGGACATGAAGAGTGGTAAAGAAAAAATAACATTGGACAATATCTGGAGCAAGATATGAGCTAAAGGTGCTGTTAGCACCTACGTTCATTCCCAACCAAAGAGAATGTAAGATACAGCTTCAAAAAGTAAGTTAGTTAATTACGGTACAAAAAGTAGTGAATTTGTCAATTAAGAAACAATAGTATTATCTACAAAAAAAGGGGCTTTGATTCAAACTTTTAAATCTCTTGTTTATATTTTTTATAATCATAATCCCCCAAAAAACTGTTTAAGTTCACGTCTCTTTTTGTATAGGTGAAGGTTATGTAAAGTAATTGTCTTATTGTATGGTAAGAAATTGTATTCATTTTTTCCTCTTGGCCTTACAGTAAAGTCCTATAGACCCCTTTGCATTTCTATTCCTTGCCATCCGCCCAAAGGCCCTATATACATACTACACTAGCCAGTACCCAGCGTTCCTTTGCTAAATATTAAAATCAATCCATTTAAATTTGTCAAAGAAAAAATTACTGACTTACAATGGTTACACGTAGTATACAGCAATATTCAACAAATAATGTAATCAGCAATTTTAAGTAACATATACTTAGTGTATGAGTGCTCGTCGGTAAAATGAGTTTTTGTACCCTACTCAGATGATAGGTTTTTACCTCTAGCTACTGAGCAATTAATTGGTTCTGAGAAAACACTGGGTCATTTAAATCTAAGTTAACCCGACTTTTGTTAACTGATATGACTCAATAGGGCTAAACTGGGAATTGAAATCTCTTTAGTTGGAATGGAAAATTACATGGTATATATGGAATCCTTGGAATGAAAATATCTTCCTTGTCCTTGCTTTGTATTAAAGTCGTACAGTTTAAAGTGCGCCTAGAGTAAAAGTCCAGATTTGTCTTCAATATGGCTGTGGGCAAATCTGGACCTGAAAACCTTCTGCAAAAATGCAAAATTTGAAGACAGATAAAACAACATATAAACATCCCTTTCTGTTAGTCTCAAATATTCCCACGGCAATACTGATTCAAACAATATATGATTAAGGGAATAAAGTATATAGCTTGTGAGTTAAAAGCATTTAAATGAACAGACACCGGTATTTTTATATGTAGATGTCTACGCATGTGATTTTTTGTTGAACTAAAACCACCAAATTTTGGACCATTAGAGAATATCTTTTTTGGATTTGTTTATGAGCAAAAATATTTTTTTAATATTAACAGTTAAATTTATAATCGCAAGACCTTACAAGGTAATCCACTTCTTCCAAATTTTTCATGTGGCTCACAGCAAATGACAACAAGAACACTTTCCTTGCCATTGGTGTTAGGCTTTTTATCATTGCAGTTTTCATGAAAACATATTTCAAAAATATGGTCTTTACCTATGGAATTTGATTTATTCATTGTTCTTTTAGCCGCACAAACACAGTGCTTAACATTTTAGGGCGTCCAGTCGCTCTAATGACCAAAGTTGACATCATCAACTCTCTGTGCCATTAATACTTCTTTGAACCCTACCAAAACATAATGCAGGTACTGAATTTAATCTTTTACTGTTGCAAGATATTGAGTTTCTTCATATGTTTGGAAATAGACTTGAAAAAGAGACCCTAAGTACTATTAAACCCTTTCTGTAGAGGTGGAAGCCAGTCAGCCAACTAGCATTATTTCTACTAGGACTCAACATCGAGACATGAAACGTTAGGAACATGTGCGAAAAAGGAAATACAGCGCAACTGACCGCAGAAAAAAGTATGTAGACTGGAGACCCTGTCAGTTTTCACTGGGTTAAGAGAGACAGAGGTAAAAGGAAACTCTCCACAGAAGAAATGTTGTTATCGTCAGGTAAGATTGTCCATATACTCATAAAATCCAATTCAGGAATGGTCACATTGCCGTGGACTCAAATTTTAGTAAAATTCTGGTGGATGAGACGTTTAAAGAAAACATGGCTGAGAGTTATTCAAATAAAAGTCCACTTTCGCTTATCATGACATTCTCACAGATTACCATCTTAAGTAAAAATTATAAAATAAAAATATAAATATTTGGGTAAGATTATTATAGGGAGCTATTTTACAGCCCCTTCTTTTAAAGTACTGATCTGATTGTTATCAATTTTCCATAAATTTCAAATTTTACCACAATGTTAGTATTATAGTGTGTGAAATTTTTATAATTTTATTTCAAAGCAGCCGAATTTCTCGTCAGTTGTCTTTAGTAACACTCTGTTTATGAGTTGAAGTTCAAGTAGAATGTCTACCAATCATATAGCTGAGTCTTGACACTTAAAAGAGATCTGAAGAATATTTATCATGATAGGTAAAGATTAAATTTCCTTCATGGTGGTAGCTTTAATTTTGCTGTTCTTGTCAAAATAAACTTGCAGAAACGATGAAATCAAGTTATTCCTGTTAATGCCCTCACAACAAAATTGGGTCTTTTGTGTGAAGAGGAAAGAGCGTGCCGGTTACTGGTGGAAGAGCTTATCTTTGATCTTTGGAATAGATTTTTGTTTTGCAAGAGAACACATGTTAATAATGAAATAAAATGTTCTTAGCTAGTAGAGGTAATGAATAGAATCACTCAATCCCTGACGAACTTGAAGGAGACATTTTACTTCTGTTTAATGTAAAAAATACATGACTGTTTGTCATTATGGGAGCAAGCAAGGATGAGAGATTCAGAGGAAAACCGCAATTAATCACTAGAAGTCATTATGAGTCTTTTCTACTTTATCGGAGTAAAGCTGTTTACAAAGATCAATGGCAAGTGGTACGTATATAACACAAGAAAATATAAAACATTATTAAAGAGTAACATTAATTTTCAATTTCTGTATATCAATCGCACGAAAATGCTTTTTCCCTGGCGTAAATCCCATAAAATTAGTGTTGGTTTCAATTTGGTGTTTTCTATTTTATTTGTCACGAATAAAGGAATTAAAACTACGCCTGTGCTTTAAAAGATCTCGAAATTGTCGACTGTATAATTTTGTGAGATAAACACTCGGGAGATGTAAACATCCGAAGCCTATCAGGTACAACAAACCAAAGTGTGTTATTACTATACAAAGGTCAACATCAAAGAAAATCATTTTGGTCCCCGAGAGATAACCGATGATTTTCAAAGTATTTTAGGTTTATTGAGTGGTTTCTTGTCAACTTTTAACTTTTTATTAGCCAACCATTCTGAGGTACGTCCCAAGACTAAAGTTTCTAATAAATAGTTTTTCATTATTATTTTCCCTGTACATGCTTTATTTACTCTTTTATTCTTTTTTATTTTTCCTTGCCACCCAAAGTTAAGTTACAGTAAAAGGAACAGCGGTTACCCTAAGTAGCTTGTGAAACCAACAGTGGCTACATGTTAATTTTTATAATTTAGGACTCGCAGAACTTGTGTAACACTGTAGAGTGCCTCCATTTTGGCGATTATAAGTTATTCCAGTATATATGGGTACTAATGTTGATAGACCCTTCGGTAGGCACCAAAGAAGTGTCCCCACCTCCAAAAAGGCTGAAAAGAAAGAATCAATTAAAGAAATGATTTCAAATTATTTCTAGCCCTATCTTCTGCCGCTAAATCTATAAGAATCCCTAGGAACCCCCTGGAAAATGCCCCCTGGAAAACGAGGAGATGGAAAATTAAGATACTGGAGAAAAGAGGGAGAGGACGTAAGGTGGTTCTGGAAGGATTCAGATTTTTTCGAATGAAACCTCCTGTAGTCAATAAAAGGAGACATGTGCAGGAGTCTGTCATTAAAGTCTAGCAAGGAACCCATATGACTTATCCACTTATCACCAACTATTAAAAGAATACTCAAAAGCAGCTGCTATTGCTGAAAAACTAAGTTGACTGTCAAACATACAAGGAAAACAATAAGCCAAAAAGACTGAGAAGAACAACATCCATGAGACATCTACAGACACAATGGAGAACGCACATAGACACGACACCTTCAGCACCGCAGATGGCATGAAACCTAATATTAACAGTGACTAGGGAAGGTGTGACTAAGTGGTGAGGAAATAGAACACCTGGAGGAGAAATGAAAAAAATTAAGACGCTTTTTGAATTGGTCATAACGCGCAGACTCTTTCTTTACAGCGAGATCCAAAAACTTTGTCACCTAGCAGACCTATGACAACCCAAAGTCAACACCAATCTCTTCAACAAGACGATCAGACACTGATCAAGGTCACTTGACTATACACAAGTGCTGGCTGATGTTGTAAGTGACCACTGTTTAGTGGAGAGTAACACTAAGCTGGAAATAAAGCAAATGCCAAAAGCCTTTGAAAATAAAATAAAGTGAGACAGAAATAAACTGAAAGAAGGGGATATCAAAAAGTGTTTTTATTCAAAGTCCAGTAATTAGCGTCATCTTCTAGAAACGAAAGATTAAGGATCATCAGGAAAAAGTAACACCATCGAGCTCAAAGGTTTGCCTTCAGAGATAACCTATATTATAGCGGTAAAAGTGGTTTTAAGTAAAAAAAGGAAAGGAAATTAAACTTATAACAAGCAAGCAAGATTAGAGCTGATTGACCAAATCCCAAATATACATCTTAACTTAGAAAGGACAGCATTAAAAGGACAAGAGTTGGTCCCAGAAGAAGTTAGAGAAATAGAGACCAGTCAAATGGAAAGAAACAAGTCCTTGGTGAGTATCGCACAGATGTCATAGGAAGCTAAAAGGCACAAATACAAAAATAATCTGTATGAAGTGACAAGCATTTGTGCGATAAACAATGGAACTACACGATGAATATTTTTAACAAGCATACAACCAACAGACGAGACAAGAAGGAGGTATGGAAGGATCATTTTAGAGACGTATTGAAGAAAGGAGCAATAGAACCCCTTGGTTATAGGTAATACAAATAGTTTTGGCATAACTGGTGCCAGTTATGCCAAGACTATTAGAATGTGGGTATCCAAGAGTACGATGACAAGCGCTCTTTAGCAGTATGCCTCTTCAAAATTAGATGGGACATTATTTTGATTCATTTGACGAGCAGCAAAACTTGAGATACTCGGTGTAACCTGAATAAGGTCAATAATGGACTTTCGATGTATAGTTGAAAACTCCAATTCAATATTACTTCTTACAAACTGCACATCACCAATACATGACTGCACAGCTTAGTATATTGAGCAATATCATCAGTTTGGCGTTAAAGTGTCTTGGTAATACCTGCAAGTAGTATGCAATAGTCTGTACAATGAAAGAACCCTGACTGTAAAGCAAACTTAGCTAAAGCATTAAAGATATTGCTTGCTTCTTTTTCACGGTTAAAATCTCATTCTTCTGTCCATTGGACCAAATGAGTTGCTCGATAGATACTTGTTAGATGCTTCAAAGGATTCAGCAATAAACGGAGCAGCTGAGTAAAAATATTTGAAAGGAGTATCTCTCTTCCATCAGCCTGTTTTACAAAACCCTACCCAAACTTTTCTTTCATGTTCAATTCGACACTTGGTTTGTACTTTGTGTTAAACAAATTTTCTTTTCTTGAAGATGCGTTAGTATACATTGTAATGCTTTCTGATAACGCCAAAATATTATCAGTAGTTTAGAATTTTGTAAAGTACTGGTGGTGTTATGTCCTCATTCTTGGTTGCTGGAGCCTATGACTTGTCTTGTATTTTTAGACAAGGCTTAAATAAAAAAATGACAACCTTTCTATTCAAACTACCTTTTAATACTAAGATGTTAGACAGATATACAGGTGTATATACAATATATTGAAACAGAGTTATTGTGTTTGCAGCTTGACAGATTTATTTATTATCAAGAGAACCATTAATTCTTGTAGACTACTATAAAGGTGGAAATAAAGATAATTAGGAAGATTAATGATGCACATTAAAGTTTGTCTATACATAAATTAACCTAGATACCAGACAGTGTTTGTATCAAAACGTCGCAATTTTTCAAGATGCTGTAAGGGTTAGATTCGAATTTGGGAGAAGCAGAATGTCGTTTCACGCTTTGGAAATACTTTTTATACTTAACTAGCTACTCCCTTCTTTTGAGATTACTGCTCCGTCTAAACATCGGCCTACACAGTCATTTATTTGAATATTGTCATCTTCGTAGGGCTGGAGAAGGGTTTTCCCAACGATCATATGTGTTTTCCAAGTTAGAAATGTTGAAAAAAAATTAAGGCTTTCTCTGCAACTGTGAACCAATCGCATTTCAGTCTACAAAACTTCATCATCATGAGAAAGTACCTCGTTAGCGAAAATAGAGTACGTTTCAGTAATTTTAATCTTGTTAATGAGTGCTTGCTTAATAAAATCGTTACCGATTACACTGGTCAACTTTTATTGGCTCCCGGGACTGAGATATCCCATCTTTTTGTATCGGAGCACAAAAGTGGCTCTTTTTTCGTCGGGTTTTACTGAAGAATTTTTTAAAACAAAGCAATAAATTGCCTGTTTCTTAATGTTATCTATACATTTCTCATTTCTCCGGTGTTCTCCGAATGTTAGAACTTGTTTTTAAGCAACTGAACGAATCGAGCTACTATTTGTATTATCTGTGGATAAAGTTAGTATCTTGAATTTGAATTGAGAGAGAAGAGTTTTACTTGGATTATCTTACTTACTTACTTACTTACTTACTTACTTACTTACTTACTTATCCTCTTTGAGGGATAGGCGGAACATTAGGCTTGAAGTTACCTCTGCCATTTTTTTGTGTCCTTTGGTATGTCTCAGCTTCATTCCATGTTTATTACCCCAGTTCTTTTCGTTCAGCTTCTGCACTTCTTCACCATGTTGTTCTTGGGCAACGTCTCTTTCCGCTTTCCTCTGGTGTCCATGTCAAAGTTACTCTACAGTCATGGTTTGGTGGCTTCTTTTGAGTATGCCCTGTATCTCTACACCTCCTGCGCTTAATAGTCTACCCAACTGGACATATTTTGGCTTTGAAGTAAAGTTCATCCTTAGTGATTATCCTAGACCAGAAGGTGGGGAGTACTCTCCTTAGATATTTTATCTAAAACGTTTCCAATATGGCGGTACCTCCTTCATTTAATTTCCAGATTTCTGCTCCACAAAGTAGCACGGACATTACATTGCTGTTAAACACTGTAATCTTAGTCTTATTACTGGACTCATTAGACTTCCAAAGGGAGGCTAAAAAAGGCAAAGGCGTTTCATGCTGGGCATAATCTATATTTTGTGTCTTCTTTCGATCCTCGTGTCTTGTTTGTTGTAGTAAGGTATGTGAAAGTGTCCACATCTTAAACACTTCTTATCTTGATCTCAATAGGGTTGGTTTTCTTGTTGTTTCATATTAACATCTTGGTCTTGTCTGTGTTGATTTCAATACCGATGGCTTCCGTATGTTTGCACAGTCTTCCTCTCTTTTTCTGCGTATGTTGAGGCCTGCTGGATAAAAGGGTGATATCATCAGTGTAGTACTTTACGCTAGGTGATAAACTTTAATCTTATGCCTATTCTCTTTGCAGTGGCTATTTTCTTAATACTCCACTTCACAGCGATAATGAAAAGGAACCTTGACACTACAGCGCCCTGTGAAACTCCAATTATAATAGAAAACGAGTCTTATGTATGTCCATTGTTGATGACACAACCACTACTTCCTATGTACATTTCTTTGTGGATTAGGATTCCATAGGACTTAAGATATACCAGAGCTTCTCTCAGTCGATACTATCAAACGCCTTACGGAAGTCAATAGAGTATTAAAAAATGTACAATGGTGACTGGCATTCAATGGACTATTCAACGATGTTCCTCAGTACAAAAATATGTTCGGCTGTCCCGTGTTCCTTTTTATATGCTGGTTGCTCATTTCTCAGTTTTTCTTCTACTCCTTTCCTAATTCTGTCTATAATAACTCTGCAAAAGACTTTTCCAGGTGTGGAGAGCACTGATATTTCTATACTGTTATTACATTTAGTAAGGTCGCTTGCCTTGGGTATTTTAGCTATCATCGATTTCTTCAAGTCACTTGGCATACTGATAATTTTTCTTACTTTTTCAGACATGTGCAACAATCTCTTGGTTATGTTATCTCAGTTCCAGCTTTTAACATTTTCCCACTGATGTTGTCTACAGCTGCTGTCTTACCCTTCTTCAACCTTCTTATTGCCTGTTTCACCTCTTTCTCTGTATCAGGACCAGTGCTAATTTCCTCGTTGTTTCAATATTGTCGTCTCTTCCTCACTTTCATTGCACTGGTACTCGACGTTCAACACTTTTTTAAAGAGTTCCCTCCATTTTTGAAGTATCTGGTTTTCATTAAAGAGTAGCTTACCATTGTTGTCTCTCACACTCAGCCTGATAATCCTGTACAGTATTCCAATATTATTGATCTTTGCTGCAAGCTCTACTTGTTCAGCAAGTTTATTGATAATCTCACTCTTATCTACCCTAACCCTTTTCTTTCCATTCCTATCCATTTCACTGTATTGATGTTTTTTAAGAACACGAATGTTCTCCGACCTTGCAGGGTTAACTTCGCTTTTCATTCTCTTCCTCCTATCTATAGTTTTCCAAGCATCACTGCTTATCAACTCTTTGTGGTCTTGTTGTTTCTTGCCCATGATTTTTAGCTGTCTCTTTGTAAATTTTGGTAAAGTTTTTCCAGTTTCTTTGTATGTTATCCTTGTCCATGGTATTTTGCATATTTTCCTTTGGTGCTTCAAACCTGTTGTTCAGTTCTATTGTACACTGCTTTTAGATGCACTTTTGTTTAAAAAGCGCAAGTTTGTATATTGTTCTTTTGCTGGCATTCTTGACTTTGTATCATCACAGTCTAAGGCTCACCTTGCCTACAACGAGGTTTTGGTCAGTTCCAGCATCTTCATCTCTCATGGATCGGACATCAGCAAGAGGTCTTCTATATCTACTATGGATGATGAATTGGTCATTTTAGTTTTTGCTTCTGTTGCTTGACGAGATCCATGTGTATTTTTAATTGTTTTTATTCTAAAAAAGGGTACCCTCGATCACTAGATTATTTTCCTTACATAACTGAACACGTCTTTCACCACATTTTGTGTTGCTCTTTCTCTTCTTTCTCTAATTCTTTCTTGTGGTCTTTGTTGTTACAACCCACTTTAATGTTTGCGTCTCCCATTCGGGTAAACGTATCATGCTTTAGTGTAAACTCACTCTCCTTCTCCAGGAGTTCATAGAAGCTATCTTTCTCCTGTTTACCATCAGCGTTGGTAGTACTGTTGAGCTAAATGATGGTAGATATCACATTTTAAAAATTGAATCTGGCACTTTCACACACTTGTTTCTACTTGGTTAGACATTTCCTCAATTCAGGACTTAACACTATCCCTACATCTATGTGATATTGATCCTCCAATGCAGAATGCAGAATAGACTCTCCGATGTTAATTTCATTCCTCCAAACTCTGTCCATCTTACTGAAGCTAACCATATTCAGAAAATACTTCTTCATTTCTTTGGCTATTATGCAGTTTTTCCAGTGGCGTACGCGATTCTTACATTCCACCAACTTAAACAGATAAACCTCTTTGGAGTTAGTACTGATCTCATACATATTTCTCTCAGATTGGAGACTTACTGCAGGCTTTCACCCCCTGAGTGTATTGTGGTAGTTAAAATCTCCAATAACAATGTGTTGTTTCCTCTTGCATTTCTCGGGGATTCTAGGTGCATGAAATGTTTCATTAGATGGTTTATAAAAGGATGTAATAAAGACATCTTTGAGGCAGACAGAAATGCATTCTATATTGCCACGGACTATTTCAGCATAAAGCCTTTCGATACTCAATGTTGGTTTGCAGAAAATGGCGGACCTATATTTCTTATGTCTTTTCTCAGCCAGACGTTTTAGCCCAGCGATAAACATTTGTTTGCTGGACTGCTTCATGTGGGTTTCTTGTAAGCATATGACGTCATAGTCACAGGTACCCTGTGAGATGAGTTTTGCCTTCTCATAAGAGTATCCCGCCATGTTGAAGGACATTACTGCCAAAGCCGGTCCTGATAAGGACCTGTGCTTCCGACTTTGGTAGTCTGGTATTGGTGACTATCAGATTCGATAGTAGGGTAAAAGAGTGTTGCAGGTGGTTACAGAGATTGTACTGATGTCGTCGAATGAGCAGCGACCATCAGCACTTCCCAGGATGCATCAACGTGGAGACTCTGTATGCATCTCATCTAAGGAATCGGGAAAAAAGGACTTTTATTTGAACATGTTTAAAACGTGACGCTGACCTTACACCCTACATCCACATGTTACACATTTTACCCATTTATTTCCATTTACACGTTTTATAGGTTCCGATGCATTTATAGGTTGTGGCTAGTTAATTGGCTGTGAATGTTTGTCTATGTGTTTGTGTTTGTGTCTGTGTATGATCAAACGCTAAATACTTACAATTTTACCTTGGCTACTGAAAATGACTAACAAAACGAGGTGACTTGCAGTGCTACTTTTTCTAAAAATATACTTCATTTCAGATAGAAAAAATTAATGTAAGTACTACTTATACGTTAATATGTGTTGATAAGTCGCACCTTCCACGCACTAATGCACTTGTCTATTGAAAAAGAGTGTAACAACTAAACTGATACAAATATTATGAACTGTATAGTTATAGGGCCAACACTGATTGTATTTGCTTTTTGGATAATCTGACTTACCAGAAAAAGACTTCATTTCGTCGGGGATACGAACAGTGCTTCTAAGGGAAGTAAAAATGATGATCTGAAACAAAACACAAAAACAAGCATATAAATATGTCTATATATCTTTGCGGAACCCTAATGAAAAAATTATTTTATAAGAATTTAATTAAAATATTATATTATACAAAATGACACACTTTAATTACATTTTCCCAACAAAATACTTTTCTTTTGACATAAGTAGATGTGTATAAATCAAAATTAATAATTTATTAGGTTTTTATTTTAGTCGTATTTATAGTTTCGTTTTTTCCACTTTTAAGGGACCAAGGGACCAAAATAGACCCTCTGCGTTATTAGTTTCAATTTTCGTTCTCAAGAACAAGAAATAGGAGTACCCATTAGACGTTTCAAATGAACGACAAAAAGCTTAATTTCACACAAGTTTGTCGCTATATTTTAAATTGTTTGGAGTCGTATTTTAACCCATAAGTAGTTGTTATTCAAATTGGTGGATCAATTAATTTTAAAGGGTTTAATGAGAAGATTTTTAATATTGTAGATACATGTTGCATCTGACTGAAGGTTAGATTATAAATTTGTTACTTTTACAGCCCACCGACTTGCAAAGTAATGCTTATAATCAGTTATCCTAATTGTTATTTTGACTAACTCATCTGCTGTGATTATGTAGTTGTGATTATGGTAATTTTTACAGTTATGACTATAATTATGATTATTACTATGACTACGTAGATAAATGTTTATTATTATTACTATTATTATATTTGTTGTAATATATGAATATGAATATTTTTATAATTATGATTATGACATAACTATAACCATGAATATGATTGATCACTTTGACTGCAACCATGAATATTATTACCTATTAACACTGTAGTCGTTACTATGAATTGGAATGCTGCCATTGCCAGGGCTACTATTACAACTGCAAGTATAGCTTTGACCGACTGGGATCAAGATAGAAATTGTAATAATAATTATGATAATGACTGTGATTATGACTTTGATTATAACTCCGGTTGTGACTTGTCTGAACATCTTTCACTTAAGTATGCCATGCTTTCTCCAATTCCTTGTGGTTGGACACTTTGTCCAATCAAGCATATAGGGTAGAGCCTCTTCAAAAATCAAGACTTCCTTTCTGAAACAAAAACCCTGATCCAAACAAATCTTGACGGCAAGAAATTCCGAAAATATTATGACACCTTCAGGACAACCTGCAGGCTATGACCTAAATCAAATCCACTGGGTCCTCCTAAACCAAATTTGCTCTAGCTATGATCGACATGCCAGTTACATGTACAAAGGTGGTATGAGTGGTAACCCAAACATTGTATGCGGTGACGTAAAAACACCTCAACATGCACTGAATTGCTGTACGATAGGCATAAAAGGTGATATCAGCACTGCTGATGACGAATTTCGAAAGTGGCTGAATCATAACAAGCTACCAGATATATACTTTTTCATTGTTTCATATTAGTTCATACGAATATATATATATATATATATATATATATATATCAAAAAATAAGAACTATGATTCCAACTAATAGTTTCACGATATTTCGATCATCAGGCAATATAAATATATATACTGTAAAAAGTGAAAAATGTGGTTGTACACTGTACTGGTGAAGAATGTAGTGTCAATAGCCCAATTGGTTAGTAGCCATGATATAACTAATTGGTATGTGGCTATGTTATCCCTAATCGCTGGTTGGTGCACACAGGCCAGCGCTATAAGTATTTACAGGAGTTGGACGGTCTACACTCAAAACTATGGTCTCATCTAACCGTCACGCCAACCTGTCCTCCGAAGGTGAATAAACGGCTATCTTTTCCTGGATGTGGATCTCTGTGTGTGTGATCTCAAAGCCAGGTCGTCCGCAAATTCCAAGTCATCAAGGTGAGCGAAAGATGTCAAGCGGAGCCCACGTTTTAGGCCTCTCGTCGTCTTCCGCATTACCCAATCAATAACGAGATTAAACAGATGTAAAAATATAATACAGCCCATTCGAACGCCTGTTTTTACCTGGAAACTGAGATTGCTGTCACCAAGAGTGCTGGTAAAGTTGCTGTAGAAAAACCTTGATGACCCGTACGATTTTAATAAAAATTCCGTAATCCCAAAGTATTTGCCAAAGACTCGCCCTGTGAATGCTGTCCAAGGACTTTGGATGTCTATAAAGTTGATTTAAAGTTCTCACTACCATTCTTTGTTTTGCTCGATGATATTTCTCAGGATAAAAATTTGATTCATGCAGCTTCGACTAATTTGGAGTTCATCCTGTTCTTGTGGGAGGATTTTATCAACAGCATTTGAGATCCGATTTATGATTATCTTTAAGAAATTTGCTTAGTACACAGAGAAGAGTTATTCCCATGAAAACAATACAGTCATTTGAGGACCGTTTTTTCGGCATTTTCATGAATATACCTTTGGTTCAATCTTTATAAATCTTTTCTTGTTGCAAGGTTTGTTTAAGTAAAGGACCAAGAACATTTGCTATTACATCATCGTTCGAATTAAATATTCCAGCATTCAGTCCGTCACACTTGAAGCTATGTTGTTTTAAAGAGTTTTTATTGCATCTATAGTTTCCTGTTTAGTAGATACCTTACAGTTTATGTCTCCGCTGGTTCAATGAATGGCGGTTCTCCTTGTTCTGATCTGTTCAGCAATTTTCTGCAATATTTTATCCACCTCTCCTCTATTTCATTGTCCAAAGTTATCAGTTTACCATTTTTGTCGTTCACTGGCCCCATCCAATAGAATTGAAAAGTACCACAAATTTGTTTAGTAACTTATAAATTACGCTCAGCTCCTCTTTTGTTGGTCCATTTTTCACACCTGTTGTTTACATTTCTATTTATTCTCTCCGTCTCTCCTTCCCAAAAAGAGTTTTACCCTTTTTATGAGCCTTAATTCTTTCCAAGTCAATCCTTTCCTTTAGCCTTGCCGGTTTTGTATCCATTGCTTTCTTCTTTGCACATTTCCTTTCCTCTATTGCGCTTTCTGTCGCTGATTTTAACCATTTTTTATTTTCTACTGCCATCTTGTACACTAGGAAAGACCCACTGCCATTCGGTGACCACCATGTCAGCTTGTGGATGTCACGATTATGGAAGAGTGTTTTCCTCGATAACCAAGTTGCTCAAAGCACAGAAGTCAGCCTCTCTCCGTTCTTGTCCATGATTCCGTATACATGTTTGCCCATCTCCCTCGCAAAGCACTTGTCGTCATTTTCTCCTGTCGCATTCATATCTCCGATAATTATTGTCACATCATAGCATGGGATTGTATCTAACTCCCTTTGTAAGGGTTTATAGAAGTTGTCCTTTTCCTCGTCTGCAGTGACGTTAGTGTATGAGTAGCATTGAAGAATGGTTAAGTTAGTTTGCTTACATCTGAGCCCGATTTTCATTAACCAATTGTTGACTGATTTCCACTCCATCAAGTGTCTCTCGAGTCCCTTCCTGAGTATCATTCCCATTGCTTTGTGATGTTTGTTG
Organism: Morbakka virulenta; assembly: GCA_003991215.1. Classification (NCBI taxonomy): domain Eukaryota; kingdom Metazoa; phylum Cnidaria; class Cubozoa; order Carybdeida; family Carukiidae; genus Morbakka; species Morbakka virulenta. The sequence continues at coordinate 269,760 of RDPX01000205.1, forward strand.
TCACTCCTTCCTGAGTAAGGTACTATTATTCCAGTGATGGTCCTTAGTCTGCTACTGTCTTCCACCAGCTTTCGTTGACGCCCAACATGTCTAGATTGTAGCGCCTCATTTGTGAGGCAACTTGAGACAGTTTTCTAGTATAATACACGGTCTGGACATTCCTACATTCGACTTTCAATGTACTTTTTGCTGTTTTAAGAACATCCTTTGTCATGCCAGTAGCTTTCAGACGACTTTTACCACTAGCAGTCATGCAAGTGGTACCCACATTAGTTGTAGAGTTTTTCTTCTTTGCTGTTTCTGTAACATTGTTTTTACTGGATTGGGTTGTTAGTCTCAAACCTCCTCTTTTCTCACATTCGGGTTTGGACCAGCCAGACGGCAGAGTTGTGCAAAAGTAAGGTAATTTCAAAATACAAAGATTCAGTTCCCCTCTTTGCCTATGCCAATCCAAGTTACGACACCAGGGAACAATTTTCAGAAATTTGGATTAAAATCAGATAAGAATTCTTTTCGCTACAAACTGGTAATATTAAGAAAACGTTTAAGTTCGGTTTAAATGGTAGGACCTATCCCACAACTAATGTTTTTGATGCCAGGGACTTTTTTATAAAACTCAGTGGCCTATTGGCAAGCAAATTCCCAGGACAAGGTTGGTTCAAATTAACTCACCTTCTGACCAAAAAGGGGACAAGAGAACCTTTATTACTGAAAAAGGATGGGAAATCACAGATTAAACTTCCTACTTTTGTGGTCTTGTGCTAAAAGCTGTTCTAAATATCACCGTAACATGACCTATTTTCATAACATTCAACTACAAAATGTTAATTAAATAGTTATTTCTGTATGAAAAGCATGGTTCGAAACAGCTCTTTATCTTATGAACACAAATTACACATGTTTCTAAAAAGCAAACATTGTTAATTTTGCAGTTCCTAATGTTTTGGGTGCTGTTTCCTATGATGGACACTCCTCTGGAACCCAATCGTCTGCTTGGTTTACTCCTTTAAGCTATGAAAACTTTTTAAACACACGTCTACCATCATTTTTACTCTGTAAGGGTTGAACCTATGTATGCTTTTTCATTTGTATCTTTGCTAACACGTAAAGCAATAGTACTATAGTATTATCGTTATTAGCAGAGGGTTGACCGAGCTGCCTTTTACAATGGAGAATTGTTTGCGGCAAGCGTGGTACTTTTTTAGCAGACTTTCGAGGCTGGTGTACGCAAGTTAGCCTGACCCTGGTGAAATATTTAGGTCCTCAAACAACAATCGGAGGAGAAGGAATAGCAGGGAAATTGAGAGAGACGTGGATGAGGTGGTACAGTCATGTACAGAAAAGAAATGACAGGTATGTAGGAATGAGACCAGTGGGGAGGCAAGTACCAGGAACGAGAAAGAGAGGGAGACTAAACAAGAGATGGCTAGACAGTGTGAAGGAGGACAAGAGGGTGGTGGGAGTAAAACCAGGAGACGAAAAAGATCGAGCACTCTGGAGAATGAAGATTCGCTGTAGCATCTCCTGAACAAAGATGCAGCCAAAATTAAAAGACGAAGAAGAAGAAGAAAAGAAGAAGAAGAAGAAAATGAAGGAGAAGAAAGAGGAGAAAAAGCTTCTTGAAGAAATTGGAAAAGTTTCTCTTTCAAAGGTTTTTGCTGCATCTTTTCTCCTTGGTACTTTAAAGGGTTCCGAGGTTTAAAAAACAAAAACCGACCGGATTGTATAATCTCTGGTGTGGTGTTGAAAAACCAAATACAAGGAAAATTTACTTTAGGAAATTCGTATGATACAAAAAGGCCCCCAAATTTACAACGGAACTAGTTTTGCCACTTTCCAACCCCATAATGTTGTCCAGAAGCCGAAAGATTTTAAACCTGGACGTCTAAATTTGATAGATTACTAATTTTACTATTTTACTGCAAAAATATCAATTATGAAATATGATTAATGCAGCCAATAAACAAAAAAAAAAGTTGAATGAGTAAATTATTGGGTGGTGGTTGGCTTAAAGTAGTTCTCACTTCCCCATATCTCCTTTGTCAGTGACTTTAGAAGTAGTAATAGTGGTTTGGTTGATCAGCAACCTACACTTGTGTGGCGTATTTCTGAGCCTGTGCGTGTTTTGATATTTGCAGCCGAATTGGAAGAAGATAAAATAAAAATTAATGAGAAGTATAAGGGCGGACGGGGGGGGGGGAAGATTGAACACCTTGCAAGATCCTGCACTAATGTGGCTTCTAGCCCTGCCAAGAATGATTCTCATAAAAAAAGACAAATAGTTGTTTTCTTGTTGTTGTTTTTGGTTATGACCGTTACCTGAATGTTGGGACATTCACACCCAAGTCATAAAAAGATTGTGTGTCCAACACCACGTATCTTATGAAAAGATGGTTGTTGCAGTTGAAAATCAGTAACTTTCAAGAAATCAGAACAAGAAAAAGAATACGGAAAACTCTCCAGTACTTCAAGCGACAAGCATACATTACATTAAAATGAGCAATAACGGAAACCATACAAAATATCAAGAAAATAAATAACTGAAAGAAACGCCTCTTCTTTGAAAAAGAAATTATGTAGAGAATCTTGACTTTGAAACTTGCCCGAAGATTTTTCTGGGCAAGCCAAGCTCCTCATTCGTTTAGTGTATGACACCGTCAAGAACTTATTAATTAATACAGTACCTCTTTTGCCTAAGTATAATTTTTGCCCCAGTATAATTTTAAGGTCAAAGGAGGCAAGTATGGCGTCTAGGAATATTACAGCCATTTATATGAATTTCCGGAACATCGCTACACACAGCAAAAGCAATGCAAGTAGTGATTATGGATTTCGTCATTTGAAGTCCAGAACAAAGCAGGCGGTTAGTATGATTCTTTTGTACAGAAGCAGGGCTCTGCTTGGCCGAGCTCGTTAATGGTACAGCTTAATCATGTGTATTAATCAGTGAATTTGTGTGGATAAAGACAAGGGCACAATCGATAGGCCCAGGCACAGAAGTCGTTTTGTGAGATCCCCAACGACATAGAGCAACTGCAAAGGAAAAGTAATTAGGGTATTGGAGGTGCATTGCAATATTTTCAAAACAAAGAAGTAGACAATAAAATACAGTTTGATAGGCTATATAATTATATCGATAATCTTATGACATTGTCGTGTAGATTTCAAATATTGGGTTGTTTTGGTATATGTGCTGTGTCGGTAAAGTAAACAGATTATTTTACCCCTTGATATAGTAATAAAGTAGAACTATATATTTAATAAATATACATAATCAGTTCAATACACATCAATAGGTATAAATAACTCTAACTTGTTGATGTTATAATAGACTAACTTTTTCCTTATATTCTTACATTTTATGGACGGTAGCCCATTCCATGATTTGCAGGCTTACTCAGTCAGTACGTAGTATAGACTTGTCAGATAAAATAAGATGCACAGTTTCCATAACTGTAATGTTCAGTCTTCAGTTCATTTAGTGGCATATATTTGTGACAGCCTGTGTTTGTTTTTTTCTGCCCCTGATTTTTTTGTTGACTTCTGCATCTCCCTGGAGTCTTGATGTTACTTGCTTTAAGCAGTAATCTTGCTCATATTGCCAAACATGTCCATATCAAATGAGCCCCCTCCTTATAGCTGCCTTTAACTTTCATGAACATGTACCTTCTGATTTATTTATTTGTTTCTCAGTGCAATATTATTACACCACAGGACTACTGAAACAATGCCATGTATCTACATTTAGCCTCTCTTCATTTTTAGTTATTGACCATTTCTCTGTGTCATGTTTGAGCATTTGCCTTGCTACTTTTGTGTAAATGTGTTTCTCTAGTTTTATGATCATCTTATTGTCACACATATTGAAATATTTCAACCAACTGCCANTCAAATGAGCCCCCTCCTTATAGCTGCCTTTAACTTTCATGAACATGTACCTTCTGATTTATTTATTTGTTTCTCAGTGCAATATTATTACACCACAGGACTACTGAAACAATGCCATGTATCTACATTTAGCCTCTCTTCATTTTTAGTTATTGACCATTTCTCTGTGTCATGTTTGAGCATTTGCCTTGCTACTTTTGTGTAAATGTGTTTCTCTAGTTTTATGATCATCTTATTGTCACACATATTGAAATATTTCAACCAACTGCCAACCCATCCTGAATTTTTGCAGTGTAACAAGGAGTTCAAATGGCGAACACAGTATCTTATTAGCATCGGCAAGATTGGTTGTGACTATCATCATCTAAAATGGCATTGGAGTTGACTTTTCTACTCTAAAATTAAGTACTTCAGTTGTTAGGTTTTCCCATTAATTGTGATGGGTATGACTGTAAATTGATGAGTAGGTTGTTCCTTTTGGATTGCATCTACTTTTTTATGAGTGGGTGAAGTTTGATGTACCACTTTAGTTTTTCTGATGCCAATGTCAAGGCTAAAAACCATAGCTGATAGTTTACAAGCAGTGAATGTGCTAAGCTTCCCCAACTTGTGTTGTGACAAATGGAACATCTCTCTTTAGGGTACAAATTGTAAGTGCCCTTTTCACTGTCTTTACAATAAATTTTTACTGTTCAAAGGGTCACCAATAGTATAAATTTTCAATTTCCTACTTTTTGATGCCACTTTATGTATGTTGTAGCATGATTAAAAAGTAGATGAGCACAATGCAGTGTTGCTTGCTGCTGTGTTTAAGAATCTTAAAATTCCAGATTATTTTATCCCCTTCAGTGTCAGCAATCTCTGTTGATAGCCAGAAGACTTGGTTCAATTTAGAAAAAAAGTATATAAGTTGTTTATTCATAAACTTTCTCTACAGCTTGAGAAAGGGAAAAGTTTCAGTCACTGTTTCTCCAATCTGATCAAAAACCAAATTAATGTTGAAGACATATTGCATTGATAAGAAAGGTGCTTAATTTGTTTGGAATGACATGTGAAAGAACTTTGAAAGTAGTACTGAAGAGAGAGAGAGAGAGATAATTACATCTTCATAATTACCATTATACTCATTTTTTTTCAGTTGAAGATTGAAGCTATTAGAAAATTGTGTGATATGCTACTTTGACATTTTTTTAGTTTTATTTTACTTGCAAGTTGCCATGTCATTAAAATCCATCTTCCATCATGCCTGTATAGATTTTAAAAGATTGCCATGTACAATGTTTGTAAATTTTGTTGCTAATTTTTATTGTCCTTAGTTACTGGGCAGTTTTGTTATTCCCTTGTAGTTTTATTCATCTGCCCCACAGGATGATACAGTAGCACTTGTTAACAGTTCAAGTGATGTGGAACTTGGAGTTGATCATGA
>RDPX01000205.1:275886-286997 GCA_003991215.1 Morbakka virulenta
AATTTTGATAAAAAGTGAACTTGGGTACCTTAAAATTAAAAAATACAATGAAAGTCGCATGTTAGTGTTACATAAAAAATGCACCAAGTGACAGGTCTGACTGTCACTTGGTGCATTTAAATTTGACAAATCAAAGTTAAATTTATTATTATTAACAACCAGTTCGTTTCTCATGTGAAAAACATCATGATTATATGGAAAAATACGAAGATAATAAATTGCTGGTGGTATGTTATCTATACAATAATATATTTTCAGTAATGCTAACATCCGACCCTTGCACAGATTTAATAAAGAAAAAAACAAAGACCCATTTGAAATTGACATTGAATTACATCACTACAGGCACTGTGCCACAGGGGGGACTGGGGGCTTCAGCCCCCCCCCCCACTTTTCAGCTATGGATAGTTTTTTGAAAAAAAAGGAAAAAAAACATTTATTTTTGATAAAAAAATATATTTTTCTTCTTTTGTATTTCTTTATGTCTTATTGTGCAATACAGTACATTTCTACTTTAATTGTCGCTGAATACAAAATTAATTCGGTCATATGTTATCCTTAAATCAAACAACAGTCGTACTTTACTGATCAAAAAATGTTACAACATACCTTCAACTGAACTTTGCACCAAATAAATTCGTTCTTTTGTTAAAATAGCAAAAGTTGATTAGTTATACGGTGTCAGAAATTCATTGGATATCGTTAAAAAGAGATTTAGTTTCTACAAACTTGAGAAATATTTGTTTTTTATTCAATCACATCATCATCATCATCATCATATTCGGTTTAACGTCCGTTTTACATGCTAGCATGTGTTGGACACAGTTGTATGTTACCTGTTACCTAGAAAAACAGAAATTCTAAGAAAATAAATTTATAATTATAACAGTAGTTGCCCAAATTAAAAACAGTTGACAACATCAAACTCCAGCAAATTGAATCGTTTCTGGCCATCTCTCACATTGTTGTGTTTTATTGTGTTCGATCGAACAATGCACTCAGTTTCAAGAGAGGTAACATGCGACCTCTTTAGTTTTCATGATCAAATGTCCCTCAAATGGGCAAGTACGGAGTATGCTTCTCTTGTGAACCATTAAAGTAATGTTTTTGTTATTATTGTATATAATCTGGAACAGATCTGTTGCGGTGTGAATAAAAGGTGACGATTTTGCCAAAGCCGAATTTCTGTGTCCGTTTTTGAACTCCCCGATTCTCCCAAAGTTGCACATTTAAGCTGACATTTCTTCTAAACTGCTTCAAGTTCATTCTTGAGACTATTTCCACTAATTCATCAAATATATTTACACACAACACCACAAAACAACAACAACTGAAACACTGTTTTGTTAGTTTCTTGAGCATGAAAATTAAGTTACCAAAGGAAGTGCACCTTTTGGCACTCAGTCGTATATGCATATATGTGGCTAATAGCACTTTACAAACACACAGAAGTTCCAGGTTTATGGGTCTTTTATGAGATTTCACCCACTTTCCTGGGATGAACACATATTTTTTATTGACCAACTCCAGAATCTTTTGACCCTTTACAAGAGTACTTCTCCTCACTAAACCAATATAGTCTATTTTACTTTAATTCTGAGTCTTATCTTGTTTTACACATTCCAGTAGAGATGCTGTGCTAACATGTTCATTCGTCGTAATGTTGCACATCCATGAAAGCATATATCTTTCTTTTAACTCCAGATGTTTGTTACTTAATTGTTTGAGAGCCCAATATTTTGGATTGTGCCCCTAATACAGCTATTATGAAATCTATAACAGGTGTTAAAAAAAATTGCTTTACCTGGTAAGTAAATGTAACAGTTTTTTAAATTTCCCCCATGCAGACCAACACCTCATAAGTAGCAGCCTCACAATCACCACCATGCATATAAAATCACCATGATATAGAAAGTTGTCTACTACATCAAGTTTATCAGCAGCAAGTCATACATCAAGACAGGATTTACTATCAATAACACATGAATTTTGATGACTCCTTTAGAATCTAAATTTAAGATCTTCAACAAGCCCACCAAGGATATCAAAACCTTTTTTTGTAAAGTCATAGAGAGCACACATTGCAAAAAATAGTATTTCATATGACACCTTTTCTACATACAGCAGAAAGATTTTTACCAGATTTTTGCAGGGTATTAAGCTCTCTGCCATGGAACACAACTTTTGCCTTGTCTGAGTTCAGGTTCAATTTCATTTGTTTCTAATTTCTTTCTTGTATTCTTATTTCTTACACAGTTCCTTGTAATCTTTCAGTGATAATAACCAGATCATCTGCATAAAGCATTTCTTGAGGACAGCCAACATGAAATTCATGAGACAATACACCCAACATGATACAAAACAAGAAAGGACTTGAGACCATACCTTGATAAAAAACACCCCAGTTACACCATATAATTTTTTGAATTACACTAAAATTTGTCCCAAAATTTGCCTGAACTTCTTTTCAGCTATCAGGTAATGTGAGCAATCAAAAACAAGCATAAAAAACACCTTTTTGCATACTATCATAACATTTAATCATAAAATCTTAAGTGAGATAAGTAAATAAAATTTTTTGAATATGTTTTGTATGTGTTTCTGATCATAGACTTAATAAACTCACATCTGCAATGATACAGTACTCTATTGCATTACCAGTTACTTGTTTGTCTGTTTCACCTGGGAAATTATAGTGGGCAACTTATCTCTTTGGCTGCTGGAGAACAGTGGTACTTTTGCAGCTTCCTTTATAAACCTGGCAAATAGGGGATTGCAAGGTATAATAATGGTTCCAAAGATCTGCATTTTGCCTCAGTCCTTTTTCTGAGGTAGGGCATAATGCTATAGGGATCTCATTGAGGTCTTTGTCTCCATCTATATATACTGTATGATAGGTGTCACTTCAATACATTCCTCTAAGTGCACTTGGCATGTATTACAATGTAAAATGTTCATTAAAGAAGCACACAAATCATTGTTTGTCTTCAACTGTTGCTTTTGCTTTGGTGACAAGCAGGCCATGACCTTTAAATTTTTTGACAGTCTATTTACAAGGGGAAGGTTGTTTACATAATAGAGTTTAACCATATAACAGTTTACATATAACAGTTTAACCACCTAATAAGCACAGGTTCTCAGTGTGGGGAGAATTTTCTTTAGTGTTTCTTATTCTGTACTTTTGTAGATTTAGTTTTGTGGATTAGATTATCAACATTTGGGGAAAAAATACCATCATATTCATCACAATGATGAATAAGGTTTGCTAGACATTTTACATCAAACAAATGTGGGTAAGCCTGAATTACAACATTTCTAGCAGCTACCATGTAAAGGGTTGCATCAGGTAAGAAAAAAACAACTTTTTCCTGTTGGCTTCTAGAATTCTGGTCACAGCATCAACAGTACAACTTATTGGTTGATGATTGACTTTTGTGTAAATTTTGTACTGGAGAAGGTAGGTCTACATACTCTCATCAACAAATGTGTTGACAGACATCAATGTCATCAATCACAAGGAACAACGGTTTAGCAGATAGAACAACTTCCACATACCAACTTCTTTAAAAGCAAGTTCTTTTACATATTTTCAAGAGTAGACTCAGAATTTTTTACCCTTGTATTTAAAGAAATACTTCACTACAGGAATGCTTAGCTGGTCAAATGGAATATTTGCTGAAAGAAATGTCAAGACAACTAAATTAACTACAGTTTTGACATTTGTTAAGAATAGCACTTTTGAAGCTATGATGTTTGAGCACACTCTGACACCTCTAAGTAACAATCACATTTTCACAATTTTCAAGAGTGGTTTTGAATTCTTGGCCAAATTCAGCTACACAGCTCCTGTTGTTGTACAAATTTGACATTGCAGCTTTCAACATAGTCTAACAATCAAAATAAACATGCAGATCACCCGTGCAAAAGTGCAATAAGAGTGTTGCAATTACATCAGTGATGGAGAAAAACACAGTTATAAACAGCCAACCATTTCCATCAATAAGACAAAGAATGGCTATAATTGAATCAGCCATCATCAGCCAATCAGGTATTCCCAAAACAGAAAGAGACTTGCAGCAGCAGTCATCTTTCTGTGTTTAATGAACGGATATTTAAACTTACAACATCACTTTGTTGACCATGTGTTCCAGAAGCCATAAAAATTTTGATTATTTCATATTTTATGGTCAAGATGTGTATTTATTTTAGTTATGGTGTCAAACATTTTTCTAAAAATGGAAATAGTGGTAAAGTTGCAGTAAGTTGCAGTTTGAACTTTTTATATGCATATTTCCCTCAGAACAAACCATCAGATCTTGATGTTTTGTGATTCAAGGAAGCTGTAAACAGAAATTGCAAAAATTTCCAATACTGATTGTTCAGTATCCCTCTTTATTCCAAATATTGATGGTTACCATTGATGGACAATTGAAATACTGGTTTGTTCACAGAAATCTGACCTTACATGAGAAGCACTGAATCCACATTTATGAACAAAAGTGTTTAACTTAAAGATGGCAGTTGTCAAAGTGGATTGAGATGTTTTTGGTCTAGATTCATTATGCATTCTTTATGATTGACTGAAAAATCTTGTTTGTGAGAAGTAGCCTTCAGGAGTGTGACATCAAGAAGAACAGATCTGACTGTGCAGATTTATTGTACTAGAACATTTGTGAAGTTGAAGGATGGAGGGACTAATCTGCAAGTCAGTGAATGAACACAGCTTTACTGTCTATGAAATTAAGATTACTTACTCTGTTAATTGGAAGACTATAATTAATAGGAGGAGGTTCTGGTTTCATAAGTTGAAAGGTGATGTTTGTCTATTAGCTCTGAAACATCCAATAAGGACAAAATGAGACCATAAGTTTGGTAATGCACAGAGGTGATACTTTGAAATTTTGACTTATTACACAGTAGCTAAACGTTTTTTAATGGTAAGAAAAATTCATCTGTCACAGTTGCTGTAGTACAGTAGGTTAAGGGAGTTTACAGAATGGGTTAAAGGAAGGAATCAATTAGTCAGAGTTGCCTTGTTGATATAAGCATGGGTCAATGTTGTTTTGATTGTGACTTTTAAATTTTATGAAGTTAAAAATTGGGGGTTTGTGTGCATTTGTACCAAATGCATGCAAGTATTGTACCACGTACAGAACTGATAGGTGCAGATTCATATTCAGCTGCCACCACCTGCTCTTTTTAGACAAAGGAATTGTGTATGGTCTGCAATGCAAAACATTAGTAGGGATTCTTGATCCACTCTTTGTTTTCCATATTGATAAAAACACACAACTTGTTTTTGCCTTATCCTGGGGTCCAAGCCCCATTGAGAGCAAGCAAAAAAGCTTTTAACCAAAATAAATGTGATTTTAATTGCACTAACTTTGCCTCCTGGACACATGGGAAAATGTATGCATAAAATTATCATCTATTTTGATGGCAAATAAACATACAGACACGAAGCCAATATACCTGTGTACATATAACCTTTATTGAAGATAATTGATAAAAAAATGAGAAAAACAGTTACATAAAATTATAAATTTTTGCCCACTGAAATGGTGTCTAGCTGTAGTGCCAAAACTATTGGTGAGGAAGTCAGGAATAACAAGGTACAGATATAGTAGTATTTTGTCAATGCTGCAGGTAATAGGAACAGTAACATGTTGTGGACAGCAGGTATGACCCTGTTAATTTTTAGTGGTTATATTAGGGGTTTAGCTTATAGTCACTAGAGAACCAAGAAGAAGGGGGTGGACCAGTATGAAGCAGTTTGGGGAAAGATATACATGTTATGACTGTATGTCCATCACTTAGAAACCTCCATAGACAATGATTGAAGCTTTATTGAAGAATGTCTGTAATAAAGAGTTTTTATGGGTTGTACAAGAGAAGTAACATCCTGGCTGCATTGCATAGATTGACTGTCTTTAACAGTCAGACCAAACATTGAACATTGAGATGACAAATTTACATGAATAGTCTTTGATGCTTTTAATTTCATATGATAAGTATGAAAATTTGTTTATATGGCAAGTAAACAGACAACACAGAAGAGAATATTCCTTTATTTTCACTGAAGTTTGTGGGTAGTCCATAGTTTCTTATATTTTCGAAGTGCATATTTAGCTATTGCATTTAATTATTAATGGCTTGGTTATATATGTTCTGTAATGTCTAGCTTACACCATAATTTAACTTCTTATCCTGCTTAAACATGCCACTAGTTTTAAGACTACGTTGTGCTGTTTGCTAGTTTGATTTTGAAAACTTTGATTATCAAAGACCAGTTATAGTCTTGGTGGATATTTTTATGCAATTTAATAGAGTAATTTTGAGTTCCTTCTTTACGTTTTGTAGGATAGATGCTGTTGATGAGGTATTGTATTATTTATTTTAAATTTTGTTTTTGTTTTTTCCTATTTTTGAATATGGTACCCCTGTTTAATAAATGTATTTCTTGTAATAGTATAATTATGAGCTTGCATGTACTAATGGTAACTACGGACGATATTACGGTAGAGCTATTTGAAACCATGCTAAAATCAATCTTGCTGTGCTGGTCAACCATAGACCTTTAAAGCGGAAATAGACGAAATCATTAGGAATGTTTCACAGATTGAGCCAAAGGTCTTCTGGGAAGACGAGCTCACGCTACAAACGACGGTGAGCAACCCATCCTAGTGCCACTTTAATACATTGCAGAGCCAATTTATGTAATAGAACCTAATCATTTGGTCAACTCATTGTTGCATCGTAGTGTATAGCTATATCGGTTTGTTTTGTTACCTTTATTAGAACTGCCCTGTTACCTTTTATCGTTTTTAATCTCACGATTTTTCTTTTGTTTTCTTCAGTCGACATCACCCTTACAGCAGCTGTACATCTCTTCACACCCACATCGTTGTGCTATGTTTTAAATTTTTATTTGTAGGACCGTGTATCGAAAACATATGCTGGCCTTCTGTAATGAATATATTTTGCTCTTTGTCACATCTATTGGTATTTGTAAAGCATACATTTGAGGTTCGTATTGTTAATATACACGTACTCACAATTATAATGATCAAAGTCATCGAAAGAATTAAAATACATAGGATTTTGACGTGGCACTTTATTACTTCTGAAAAGATTACATAAGGCCCCTAGAATAGAGCACAAACAGAAACCACTTGTGCGCCATGGTGCTCCTATTTGTGAAAATGGTAGTTGACTAGCCATCAATTTACAGATTCTTGCAAGAGTTGTTTCCGGATAAGCATAAAAATATTTCTAAAATGTTAATAACGTAAACCAGGAAAATATTTTGCGCCGCCATTTTACTTTGTATTTTTGTATTCTTGGTCCTGCTTTGGGTTTCTTCTTCGTTGTTTGGTGTATTATTTGACTGTTCCAATAGTGAATTTTCTTGTTTTAATACTTCATTACAGGTGCAGTATGAAGTCTCAAAGATAAAGCAAAAAAGTATGATTATCTATATTATTATTGTTGTTGTTAATCGATATTAGGTCATCGTACACTGTATTGATATGACCTTATAAGAATGACGCATTTTATGTCATGAGTGTCTAGTGGTACAAATACTCCTCAAACTGTTGAGACCCTTGTTATGGTTTTAACTTTGAATAAAAGTGTAGATTTCTGCAACTGCTCTACAGTATTTTTTTTTGCCAACCACTTATTATTTTTATTATTACTGTTATTGTTGTTATTAATATTTTAATTATCATCATCATTTTTGTTTTTATTTTATTATTAGGGAAGTGGAAGTTGTTTTGTTTTTGTTTTATTATGAACCGTTCAAGGCATCATCAAAGCTATCATCAAAGGTCAAAAGTGGAGCAAGATCCTCGTTATCTGCATTGAACAATAACAAGGAGACCTAGGTTTTCCAACAATCCTAATATTGCATTGTTGTTAGGTCTTTTATTAATGACAGAAAGACGAGTTGTAGATCAATATTTGAAACAAATCTAAAGCAAACACTTGAATACCCATTACGAACAAAACTGGACATAGAAATTATTGTGATTGACGATGGCGGAAGAGCAATGAACATTGAACCATGAAGGAGAGTTAGATTTGACTTTGTAACTACGAGTAGGTACACTTGTTTAAATACACCCTGAATCCAAATGAAAGTGTCCCGAAGAAATCCATCCAAATCACCCTGACCAAATTTGAAAAAACTTACGATGATGTTGCCATAACCTCTACAGTAAAAACGTGTTCTCTATGTGTTCTCTACGTGTTCGCTACGTGTTCGCTACGTGTTCTGAGGACCATTTGTGTGATTGAACTTTTCGTAAGAAAACTTAAAAATAGAATAGGATTTCCGAAACTGTCATCTTGGCGCAGGCTATTAGCGTTCGGACTAACTGAGCTCTGTGGTGATTGGGGTCATATTAAACGGAGTCTCAACCGACACTATCAACCCCACACTGCCCTGATGAAAAAAGAGGAATTGTGACCATACCATTGATGTTTTTATTGCTGCATCATCTCTAGGGTTGTTACCAGACAAAGATAAATAGGCCTCCTTGCCCATTATACAGGCTTAAGCCTGTCAGACGCGAGCGTGGTATTTCAAGGTCTGAGAGGAGTTATATGGTATTATTACTTAAATTGTGATTTTTATTTTTTTATATTTTAAGCAATTATTATTTCTCTTATACTCCTTCATAATGGCTTTATCAATGATGAGTTGGTCTGAAGTACCCCTACTTCTCCTTCCTCAACCTTTTTGCTCGTCAGGGAGCATTTCATTCTCTTCCAGGTATTTATAAATATTATCAGAAATGATACTTGTCATTAGTTTCCACATTAGTGGTAGACAGGAAATTGGTCTAAAGTTTCCCACGTCGTTTCCCTTAGCAGGGTCTTTTTGGCAAAGGACAGTTCTGCCTTTGGTCAACCAAGCAGAAATTGACTCATTACCATTAACCAGTTCATTCATTTGATGGGCAATACGGCTATTGAGTGTTGTCAGATGTTTCAGCCAGTATCCTTGAATCCCATCTGGCCCCGGTGCTTTCCAATTGGATATTCGCCTAACTTGTTCTTTTACCAGAAGTTCAGAAATCATCAAGTTGTTCTGTTGTACATCTTTCTTTTCTTCTTTCAATTTTTGAAGCCATTCCGCTTCCGAATTGTGCGTCATTTCTTTCCCCCATATATCTGACCAGAATGCCTTACTTTCCTCGGTATCTGGTATGACCTTCTCAGCTTTCTCAGACCCATTTTACTCTTGATAAACTTCCTTTTGATCTTGACTTAATGTTCCATTTAGTCTGAATTGATGGATTCTCTCATCATACCAAGTTTGTGAGATTTTGCAATTAATCTCTGATTTAGTTCTTCAATAACCAGATTAATTCCTTTTGCTTTAATCCTATATTTCTGCTCGAATGCAGAGTACTTATTCCGTCTAACATTCTCACCGTTCTTCTTCCTTTTCAATATATTAATATGCTTTCGAATCACATCGATTGACTTTTTAATCCTTCGCTTCCACCAGGGTTCTTTTGGTGTTCTCCTTTCATTTGTNTCAGACCCATTTTACTCTTGATAAACTTTCTTTTGATCTTGACTTAATGTTCCATTTAGTCTGAATTGATGGATTCTCTCATCATACCAAGTTTGTGAGATTTTGCAATTAATCTCTGATTTAGTTCTTCAATAACCAGATTAATTCCTTTTGCTTTAATCCTATATTTCTGCTCGAATGCAGAGTACTTATTCCGTCTAACATTCTCACCGTTCTTCTTCCTTTTCAATATATTAATATGCTTTCGAATCACATCGATTGACTTTTTAATCCTTCGCTTCCACCAGGGTTCTTTTGGTGTTCTCCTTTCATTTGTTGGAGTTCTTAAACCAAGTTTTCCAGCAATGTAAATCGACGTTGCAAAGATCAGGTTATTCGTTTCAGTTATGGTGTTTGTCTTAACATGGGTTAACACTTCATTGACACTTTTAGTAATGTTTGCTAACTTTTTTTTGTCTGCTTTCTTCAATCCTGGGAAAAAGGGTTTCTCCGTTTCCTTCATTATGGCGCGTATTTGGTCTATTATCTGTTGTTGTTCCTCTGTTCTCTCTGCATTGTGTTCATCATCAAACTCTACTGGCATTTCAGGTAAGTTGACGTCGTCACGTAGGTCTACATCAAGCTCGGGTTCAGATTTTGCTACATCATTATGCTGATCTACATCTTCAATGTTAACAACGAAGTCAGTTTCTGTCTCCTTTTCTAAGACACTTCTTTTAATCATTTCAATCTCCACCTCGGATAGTAGCTCGTATATCTTTAGGGATCTAGCCTGATCGCATAAATTCTGTTCACTGAGGAAAATAATTATTTTTATCAATCAGTCTCTTGTATTAGCCCTGAAAACACCTTTCGAATTATTGTCTCCATATCTATTAATATTGTCTTTTGCATTTCCGCAACTGTGTTGAGCAAAAATTCTTTGTTTGCAAATATATTTTTTATGCCTTTCGTCACTTGTTTTATACCACCTCCAAGGGCGCCAATTATCACAAGTACAACCTTAATTTCGTACTCAGGTCGTCTTTCCCTCATTTCGAACGCCAACTGCCTATACTTAGTCATCTTTTCAAGACGCGTGTTCACTATGTTCCGTTGCTTAGGGCATGCCATGTCACATCTCCATATCTTTTTCTTCTCTTTGTCCTCCATGGTCAAATCCGGCCGTCTTGTTGTAGTTGTTTTTCGTAAGTTGAATTCAAAATCCCATACTACTTTTGCTTTGTGGTTTTCCATAGTCATTCCTCTCTCCCATTTCTCTTTAGACCAAACTGTATCTTCGTCGATAAGGTCATACTCTTTAGCCCAAGCAGTTGTCATGATCATCAATGCTCTGTTGTGTCTCGCCAGGTATTCACTATTTGCTAGCACTTTGCATCCAACAACAAGATGTTCAACCGTTTCTTCTTTCTCTGTACACAATCTACATCGTCGATCATCCATCAACCTTCGCGCTACCTTCCAAGCTCTTGTCTCTCCTATCTCCTCTAACATCATCATGATTGCTTCAGTTTTTCTGCCATGTAGGCTCTGGTTGACCCACATATGACACTTTTCTTCTTGT
>RDPX01000205.1:312108-333864 GCA_003991215.1 Morbakka virulenta
TATTGTTTTCTTGTATTCAAGTTTCCTTTCTTGATGTTTTTTTAAGGGATTTACCACAGGTCAATTACAAATGGTGGAAGAAAACAGTGAAGTTATAGCCGAACGAGAACAGGAGATACAGCATATTGTTAGATCAATTGTTGACCTAAATGAAATTTTTAAAGATTTATCCGTGATGATCATCGACCAGGTAAAGGAGAACTCACTAAATTTCTTGCTATTGGGCTTCATAAATTTACATAAGAGGAAATATTTTCATGTTGTTTCTTTACTTGATATCGACTGATTTTCATATAAAAGGCGAGTCGTGGTGAAGATGTTTGAACTACTAGTGATCCTAGGAGGGTCCAAGCGATGAGTGTTTTATTTATCTCAATGCAATGTGGCCTCTTATATGTTACCCGCTAATTTATGATTGTATGCGCGATACTTACTTTACAGCGTTGATGTATTCAGGGGCTCCTGGTCAAATATGGTGCTTAATTTGGAAGAGAGTGCTTTCTGTTGGGCACCTAATTTGCTACTTCGAGGCAGACATAAACCCCAGCTTGCATGCTTAACATTATTGTATCGTATCGTATTGTATCGTATTGTATCGTATTGTATCGTATTGTATTGTATTGTATTGCATTGTATTGTATTGTATTGTATTGCATTGTATTGTATTATTTTGTATCGTATCGTATCGTATTGTACGGTATTGTATTGTTTATATTGTATATATTGCACATCCAGTTTTTCTTTCTCTAGGGCTCATGGCCTTGAGGCGTCACATTTTCTTCTCTATGGCCGTTGTCAGTATCTATACACAGAGATGTTCATACTCTATCTTTGTTCCAACACTACTCCTATATAAGTACGATAAAATCTACAATTGTTCCAGATTGAACACCATATTTAAAATCTCGTCTTTTATCCAAAAGAACCAGACTGTTGTGTTGTTTTAGGAAGACGCATGTTATGATAAGGTCATTTGCTATACTTGGTGAATAACATGTTTAATCTCTGTATCAGTTTTAACAAAGATGTCACTCCAGTTTGCTGGTATAAGATGAATATTGTGATCAGCCCACAGAACTAGAGAAACTAGGTTTATGAATGAGTACTTAGCTGTAATGACCCCTCTTAACATGAAGGGTGCAGTCCTGTCGTTAGTTGCAGTCAAAACAGAGCATTTAAAGATCGTGGATGACCAGGGGTTTTTTGTGTGCTTTTTTAAATGAATCTTCAAAGAAGAACCTTACAAAATATAAAGGCGAAGTATATTGAGCTATGAAAAAATGACAGAAAGCCAGGAGTTAAGAGTTAACCTTAGGCTTTAAAATGTTCAAGTCATAAGTTGTAGGAAAACACTCAGAATCCAAAAGATCCGCAATCTTTGAATTCAAGAGAATAAAGCTACAATCACAGAAATATTTATTACAACGAAGGACATCAATTGCATGAGGATGAAGACTTCGAAGGAGATGAGCCACACGAGATGCAACAAACTGAGGTGGTACTAACGAGAAGAGCTCATCAGAAGACTTTACACGATAATAACTATAGAGAAGACTTGTGGGAAACCGCATTCCGCCCACGAGGCAAAGGTTGAAGAGTAGCAGCAAAGACTGAAGAATATCATCTCCATTTGTTTCTCTAATTATCTTGAAAATTCTGAACTTTTTGGAACTTCTCCCATCGTCAGGCTTCTCCCATTGTCAGCTTGACGATGGGAGAAGTATCCCTCCAAACGTAGCTCAAAAAAGCATAGGACTCAAGACATGATAAAGCACTTACATCAGTGGCTTCCTCTGAGTACATAAAGTTCAGAATTTTCAAGTAGCAGCAAAATTTGTCAAGTTACAAACACGTCTCTGAATTCGATCAAGAACATCAAGATGCGATAACGGATTATCAGATATAGCAACTGTACTCTATGCAAGGGCGTGTAGTAGACTTTTAGAAATGCGAGATGGGCTCAGGCGTAAGGTATACAAAAGGACGACAAAATGAAGATTAAAAAAAGTCATTTACCTTGATAGAACGGTCCAGGTTTCTATTTTCCCTGTGTGTAATGATCAATTACTTCATTAAATTCACCAGAGACAACAGAATAAACATCAACCAGGTGACAATTGATCGGATAGGTTTCATGTTTTGTTTGAAGTTAGCTTTTGATTAACACGTTTCAGTTAACAGGCTTCATTGGCCAGTGTTCATTACCTGTGACTTCTTGTAAAGCTTCTAGAAGAGTTTTCATAACCTCGCTGATATTTTTGGTATCGGTATCACCCAGACTTAATATGTCGTTAAGAACAAGGACGAATTTAAAAGAGACTTTGCCGAGAATGCTCTTGCTAACAAAAAAACGTAACATTTGAAGGTGAGAAATGAAGAAATAAACGAACTAATCTGGGAGTGGTTTAAAGATGTGAGAGCCAGAGGTCGATAGTTTTTCGGATTGTTAGATTCGGGATTTTTTGCTAGGAGATACCTTGTGCTCTGGCAGTGCCATATTGGTGTTCGATCCGGATTTATTGTAATGATATTAAGGTTTAATGCTAATTTAGAGTGTAAAGAGGGAAGTGCATTATGCCAAAAAGTTAGGTAATTTGTCAATTTTAGGGGACTTCTGTTTGTGTGACTTTTTAACTGCCTCTTGTACTTCTTCAATCGATATATTTTCCCATTCCTGTTCTTATTTAGTTTTCTTATCCAGTCAGCATTCTCATTGTGAGCTTTTTCGTTTCCTCAGATTTACTTCCAGAATTCTCTAATTCTATCTTCTTATGGTACTTCTTCTATGGATATAGTATATGCCAATTTCGCGGTAGAATTTCTTAGCGTCTGTTTCAAATATCTTATTCTGTCAGGAAAATTTGTTACGTTTATCGAATCCACGTAATCTTTCGGTCTTGATTCGAAGTTTCTGTTTTAATTCTTCCTTTATGCTGGAGATTTGTTCCTTGTGTTCAATTTTATACTTTCTCAGTACTTTCCTACCTTTCTTATTTGTTTATAACCTTGGATTTTCTCCACAGAGAGATTTCTCTCCTAAAGCATTCTATTTCCTTTTCTATCATCATTTGCCATTTTGGCATACTGCTTTTCCTGGTATTATTCCTCTTCCTTTTTGTCTTAAGCCTACATTTTTCTTGGATGAATTGCGTTCTTGCAAATTTTAATTGATTAAGTTCAGTAAGGTCAGGATCTATTTCATTACATTATCGATTGGCACCTGCGTTATCTATTTCAAAAATAGTCTTATATTTGTGTGTATCTCTCAATCTTAATAAAGGCTCCCTTTTAGACATTATTGTGCTTCACTTATTATTATTATTATTATTATTATTATTATTATTATTACTACTGCTACTACTACTACTACTACTACTACTACTACTACTACTACTACTACTACTACTACTACTACTACTACTACTACTACTACTATCGGGGACTATCGGGGTATATTCCAGGGTGTCTCCCTTTCCCCTTTGCTCTTTGTTATTGCAATGACCCCGCTGAGTATTTTACTTAACAGAGAGAAGCTTGGATATTTCTTCGGTCACGGTAGGGTGTTGGTCAATCATTTATTGTTTATGGACGACTTGAAGCTATTTGGACGGAGTAAACGTGAGTTGGAGGCATTGGTCGAGGTGGTGAGGGTTTACTCTAGGGACATTGGGATGGAGTTTGGGTTAGATAAGTGTGCTGTTTTGGAAATTAGACGAGGTGAAAGGGCTGAATGTGAGGGAATCGAGCTACCGAGTGGGGAGTTGATGAAGGAGGTTGATGAAGATGGGTACAAGTACCTGGGAGTGCTAGAAGGGGCGAAAGTAATGCAGAAGAAGATAAAGGAGAAAATTGGGAATGAGTACCTACGACGTGTGAAATTGCTGGCAAAGTCGAGGTTGTATGCTGGGAACTTGGTTCGCGGCATCAATGCGTGGGCAGTTAGTGTTGTCCGATACAGCTCTGGAATACTGGATTGGTCTGATGCTGAGCTACGTAAACTTGATACCAAGACAAGGAAGATTTTAACGATGAATGGTGCTTTCCATAGGAATAGTAGTGTAGATCGTCTGTACATCGGAAGAAAGGATGGGGGTCGTGGCCTGATCAGCGTTGAAGATTGTGTGAGGCAGGAAGAGTTAGGGTTAGAAGAGTATGTACATGCTACTGAGGAGAAGATTTTGGAACAGGTGCCTGGAATGATTATGCATGGAAGGGAGACAAAGAAGCATTACAAGACGAGAGTGGTTGAGGAGAGAAAGGAGAGATTGATGGAGAAGGCTCTGCATGGTAGGTTCTTTCGGGAGATGGATGAAAATGCAACAGAGAGATCAGTACAGTGGGTTAAAGGTGGTTTCCTTGCAAAAAGCACAGAGGCATTTGTGTTTGCTGCTCAAGAGCAAGCATTGAGGACAAGGTTGGCGCAGTCGAAGTGGGATGGTGGTGTTAGTCCTATGTGTCGCATCTGCGGAATTGAATCTGAGTCAGTTTGGCATGTTGCGTGTGGGTGTAAGGTACTGGCTCAGAAGGAGTACAAGAGGCGACATGATAGGATGGGATTGAGAATATATTGGGAGCTGTGCAAGAAGTATGGGTTGAAATGTGCGGGGAAATGGTTTGAAGAGGTGCCTGACAAAGTTAGAAAGAGTGAAGATGGTAGGTTTGAAGTTTGGTGGGATAGATCAGTGGAGACAATGCAACAGGTGGAATCTAATCGTCCGGATGTTGTTGTTGTTGACCGCACTAAGAAGAGATGGCTGGTTGTAGATTTTGCTGTGCCTTCCGATCGAAATGTGACAGCTAAAGAAGAAGAAAAGGTCACTAAGTATTCTCCCTTGGCCCAACAAATCCGAAAGTTACATAGTGTATGTACCAGCGTTGTCCCAATCGTCGTGGGAAGCTTAGGAGTGGTGACGAAGCGCTTGGAGCGCAGTTTGAAAGAGTTGGGCATCCCTGATGTCTTGGGTGGACTCCAAACATCTACCATCATTGGAACTACCAACATATTGAGGAAGGTGCTTAACCTCTAAAGCTACTGGTCGGTAGCCGGGGTTAAGTTTTCTCGTCCGGCAGGTGAATACCATCTCCCTGTGCGGGCTGTCATGCTGGACATGAACTTTGTTTATTATTATTATTATTATTATTATTAATTATATGGCACAGAAAACGACGTTTCCAGCAACTTTCATTTTCTTGTGAACAGCAGAATATTAGGCCATAAAAATTTCTGGAAAGACAAAATCTGGGCATCACACTAAAAGACACTTGAACCAATAAGTAGCAAAAAGGAGAACACTGCGGTAAAAGTTTGGAAAGAAATCAAGGTAGATACTTATCAAATGGTGTTTGGAAGAGACGCTTATCAAGAAATAGCGTGAAAAAGAATATCCATAAAAAATGTGTGGGGATTAGGTAGCTCAAACTGAAACGTTACTTTTACATTTTTTCTTGCTCTTGATGCTTGTTGAGGTCAGTTACTCCTGCCTCGAAATTTAGTAGTCATCTGTTGGAGGGTCAGACCTATATGCATCATTGGAATGAGATATTGAATGATAGGAATCTGGGGAAAGAAAAAGGCACTTGAATTAAAGATACATCTACAAAATGAGTTAGTTAAGGACTTAGCACCGGTATATCAGGTGGTTGGGGATGTGACCATTATACTCATAAACACTGGTTCAAAAGATGTGTGAAGTAATTACATTACATGGAATAACTTGGCTACAATCTGACCAGCCATTTTTTTTCCTTCATTGTAAAATTGTACTGAATATATTACTCTTTGCTTTTTTAGTTTGGAATAAAAAGCTAGGTGGGATTAGTCTCAATTAGAAAATCAGCTCTGATTATTTTTTCACTTCGAATTGCTGTCAGAATAATAAACATTTCTACTTCTAATTAGGGAACGATACTGGATAGAATTGATTACAATGTTGAGCAGGCCTCAACTCAAGTTGATAAGGGATTGCAGCAACTTCAAAAGGTAAGAGAAAAAACCCTATTTTTTACAACCTGAGTACTCTTAAGTGCCAGATAAACGTCACAGACCCATATTGAATTCGAAGTCTTGAAGTCCCCCCCCCCCCAAGCTTATTAGGAAGCCCAGGTAATTCTTTTTTTTTAAAGTTTACCTAGTGATTTATAATTATAAAAGTTTTAAAATTTCGAAACAGCTTTCATGGCACATTGGTATCCTCTTATTGAAATGCTGATAGATACAAACGATGATGTAATTAATATGCCAAATCTTTCTATTTTACCAAGTACGTTTAAATTAAACCGGCAAACTAGGGGGGATATGGGGAAGAATGACTGTTTACCGACTGTTATTTACATCCCTAGATTATTAATACTTTCCTCCTAAAGTCGTAAAGACTTGTTCCAAAGCCCAGCTACCTTAAATTTCTTATCAAGGAAGGTCCTGGTAATGGAAGGACCAAGGGAGAATTTTTGCTTTGCCCTGGCTATGTGTGAGGCATAGACAGATAAACGACGTAACAGTGAGCGACTTAATGTCATCATATTTATATGGCAGGATCGTTGAGAGAATGTGCTATGGCGCCATAAAAGGGTTTCCCTTCTCTTCTCATCTCTGTCTTAAATTTGGTACTCCTACGATGCCTTGAGCTATTTGCATTAAATACCTTTTTGAAGCATTTACCATGCAATATAAAGTAAGTAAATAAAGGATTAGTGGTATAGAACATGAATGTCGCAGTTGTAACTAGGTTCATTTTGACCGCAACCGTTTTTTTAATGGGTGAAAGAAAGAGAGTGGTAGGGTGTCTTTAATCCCCTTTTTAGCCAGTCACAGTAAATAGCGGATTTTCAAGATGCTTATTTGTTTTCGGCGTTGATAAAACCCCGTCTGTCTTTGTTTTTGTATGTCATGCCTGGTCTAGTCGAGTGCCAGCAAAAAAGCTTTCGACCGAAAACTAAATGGGACAGGGTAAATTTTGGTTGACTTGGGTCTTTTTCAGTCCTATTTGTCAATTGCCGTTTCATAAGCATGCTTAGTTTCTGTATCGGTAATGCAATTACAATTTTTCCCTCATTTCACTTTCGCTTTTTTAGGGTGAAAAATACCAAAAGAGCTCAAGAAAAATGTTGTGTATAATTTTTTTAGCTGTAGCTTTAATAATAATGTTGATTGCTTTGGTAATTACCAAAAAGAAGTAATTTGCGTAATTACCCTTGCGGGTTATATATTCTGGTATTACACACGATAACCAATAACTCTTTAGCCTTAAAGAAGCTCAACATTTCTACAAAAACTGCAATGTTTTAATCTGATGATTTTGAACACTCCCAATTCAGTTTTGTATCTTCTGGAATCATCGCAAAAACAATGTGGGACATGAAATTGAATTATAAAATATGGGACATGTAAACTTGACGGAAATTTTCAAACGTACGATTCAGGACAAAATGACTTCTCAGTTCTTTTGATCATGGGCAGTTGAAAGTAAAAATTAACTAGTATTGGAAACTCAAATAATCTCGCACATTTTTTGTGACCCCGACAAAGTATGTGACGATTGAAAGGTATTTCAGTACCGAGAACTTGCTTAAAAACTGCTTTCCAAGACCAGATATATTCATAAAGTGCATATGCTTTAAGATTGAGCGATTTATCTGATGTATGAACTACTTTTGACGTTTGATGTCTCAACTATTATCAAACTCTGCAATTGAGACATTTCCTTTAAATCATGGCTATTCTGCCTATGTTGACTATTTGTGGGTAGTAAATACCTTTATGCATTTTAATAGAGAATAATTTTCTTCTAGTAAAGGCCCTTAATAGATGTTTTCAATCAGTGCATAAATTTATTGGTTGTTATTAACGTTTATTTTTATTAATTTGCAAACGATTATCCTTTGAGTACCTGTAAAGTTTACCCCTGCTACTACCCTTACGTGTAGTATCGATGCAAGTATGTTGTACTTGAATATTTGTTTTAAGTTGATAAACAAGTTAGTAGAATTTCATTTGAGGATTCTTCTATTAATACTTTATCTGCAGTGAATAATGCTTGTAAGTTATAAGTCTGATAGAGAAGTAGTCGCTGAAGTAATTCACTTTTGCGGAAGGTAAAGGCATTCTGTCAGTCCTTTTTTTTTTTGACTGGGAGACCGGTATGGATTTTATTGATTTTATTTGTTCTCCGCATATTGAAAGATCTTTTCCGATTGTTTTGCTACAAAATAAAGTTAGCGGTCAGAGAATCAAGCATTATTATCATTCTGATGCTAATGACTTCCCAGATATGCTTAAATTTTTATGGCAAAAGCATTCAATCGTAGGTATTATTACTGATAATGATTTTGGAATTGTATGAGTACCATTTTTCAAGGCTTTTATTTGGGTTTACACATTTAAAGAACCTTGAGTTGTGGTATTTCTCCTATCACCATACCCATTATTGCTTTAAAAGTAAAACCTTTTAAGACGCTTCCACTAAAATAATAGGACAAACAAAACCCGAAAAGAAACTTTAACGGTATCAATAAATCATATACATTTTAGATTTTTGCTCCTTTCTGTTTGTAAATTAAGACTCCAGTATAAAGTCCAATCCTCTGTTGGTTATTAAGTATTGTTTTCAATCGATCAGGATAATGGAAAACTTACTGATGTGTAAAAATACCAATAACCACTTCTCTCAATTCACAGTCTTTGCACTCCAGTTAAGAAGCCGCCTGTCACTAGTAGTTAAAAGGAAGGAATATATTTTCTCTATGATATAAACAGCATGACAAATTGTGAAGCATCGATTTCGTTACATATGTAACATCATCAGCAATAATTTCTATAATTTCATATTCCTATGAAAAACAAAAATACCAAAATGTTAGTTCCAATAGGGAGAGGGAGTTAGTGACCGAGAACTCGGCTACAACTTAATTGTAAGTTTCCCGGCTCCTCCACTCCTCCTTTTTGATTTCTGGCCGCAACAGTTCTTGATGGATGGCTTCAAATGTTTCCAAAAATGATGTGCTCCGCGAGCAGGCTTCCAAAATCTCCATGTGGTTGTCCACATTCATTTCGCTCCGTACATCACAATTCCTTACATGCTTACCCACTGGTTGGGATAGCTTCATATGTTGTTGGAACCTGTCGATGGTATGCTGGCTGGTCCAACCAACATACCGTGATGCTCATCGCGGACATGCAATTTGGTACACGGCGTCGCTCCTAACTCTGTGATCCACCCTACACTTAAGTGATGCTAGCACTGTCTTCACCTTCCGCAGAGTCAACACTGGCATTAAGGGCGCGTTGCACTTTCGCAGCTCTCGGCAGAAATCTTCTGTTACCTTTCTTCGGTATTGGAGAAAGATCATCTTTTTAGGGATAGACTCTTTTTTTACCTTCCGGTGTGGCATTAGTATTGGCATTCACAGCATCGGACTTAATTATTTTCAGAAGCACTTGTTTGATAATTGGATTGTAAAACTGTGGAGGGTATTGGTTTCTCTCCAATATCTGCTTTGCACGATCAAGACTAGAATGAAACAGCTTCCATGAACTACAGGCTCTGTAGATCCGATGTACAAACCCTGCTACTACTGACCTCTTGTATTGCTTAGGTGCCAATGCATAATAGTTCATGACTAAGCCAGTATCAGTTTGTTTCTGTTACCAGGTAGAAGCCAGGCTGTTGTGGTCTGTTATCAGTAACATATCCAGGATTGCCAATAACCCATCGCGTTCCCGCTCCAACGTGAATTTCAACTTTTCATGTAATGAGTTAATCTTTCTCAATATTCTTTCAATGTCCTGACGTTTTATGTTCCATATGATGTCACCAATGTATCGTGAATAGAGCATGGCATTAGCCAATAAGGGTGCTGGTGGACTTCCCATTGCCAACCCGTCCACTTGCCGATAGAGTCCTTCATGGGTTGACATTAAAACGTTGCAAGTACACAAAGTCAGTAATTCGATAAATGTAGCTTTGTCAACTGGCGGCAGATCGTATTTGCCAGAGTACAACAGGTCTGCACATTCTGCGATTGCTTTCTGCACTGGTACATTTGTATATAGCAAACTTACATCAAAACTTATTAACTCCATGTCATCTTCTAACTCTAGTGATTGCAGCGCATCTGAAATCGACTTGGTCGAAGAGTTAATTTGACATTAATCCACTACCGAAAGCCACTCGGCACATTGTACCGCTGTGTTGTGGTATGCCAATCCCGGCATCGACATAGCATAGGAACCGTATCTTTGTGTACTTTTGCCAGCCCATTCGTTCGTGTGACCTGACCAGTGACCTTTTCAAAAGTAGCATTTGCTTAACAAGACTACATCCTGGTTACCAGAAATAATCTTAGGCCAAAGTTATCCTAAATAAGGATAACATATACAGAATGACTTGTAACCTCTTCACAGATGATTCTTTTCCTGTCTCCTTGAGTAGCTGCCTATCGAGATTAGAAATTGTAATAGGAAGTAAAGGGTAAACAGAGGAACTGGCTATCAAAGATCGACCTCCGAGATGCAGCACACGGTTTTAGTCTCCATTTGACAAATGGATAGAGTATTTCGAAATGGATTCCTTATGTTTATTTTTGTATTAGGCAAAGATTTAAGACAAAAATCTTTTTTTTAAGTCTGCTCTGTTTAAAAATTAAATTATGTATTTGATGGATAACAGTAAACTATCTGTTTTAGATCAAGGCCAAAAGAACTATACATATTTTTTACAAGGTTTATTCTATACTAAAACATGGACTTGTTTGAAATAGATCTTCTGTTGTGTACTTTGATATTTAAAGCAGACGGAAAAAAAGAATTGAAATACCAAACTCAAAGGTGACCTGTATGATATTGGGTGTATTATTTTTTTGCTTTACTGAGAATTGTTTACAGCTAAAACATTTTTTGCATTGTTTCAATTGGTTGTCATCAGTGTTTTCAATGTAGGGGCCTAGTTTTCTATAATACTTTTTGTAGGTTTTTTGGATTTATTGTAACTGAAAGTTATGTTGCTTGTGTTGTTATTACTGTTGTTATGACTTGATGTTGTCTTTGATCGTTAGAGTATTTAGTCAAGAAAAAAAGAACTTCCTTTGTAGATATCTGATTTTTCTGTAAACGTACTCCTAGATGAATCAGTCATAATTCTCGATTTAATTGATTAACTTTTTTTGCCTGAATTGGAATTCCTTTTGCCTCCTTGTTGATTCCAGGGAATTATATCATCTTCGTGCAGACGGCATAAATATACAATCTCGTATTAGGAGGGGTGGGATTAGTGACATTTCCAGTTACCTGTTCTTTTACACGTAAATCCCAGTTCATTCCATCTCTAGTTTTTACTATTATTATTATAATTATAATTACTATTATTACACTAGTAGCTAAAAGCACAGGCAGATGTTATACCTCACCTAATAAGAAAGCTGGTTATTACCAATAATCAAAGGTTCCTCATAATTTCCCTCATATTTTAGCATTTTAATACTTTTCTTATTATTCTAGCTGCCCGTTGTTTAGCAGTTTTTTGGACAGGATATGCCTCTAGCTCGATTCCAATATCCTTTATAAAGCTTGGAATCATCCTTAAAACGCTACCTAGTGCTCCAACAACAATTGGTACCTCCATAACTTTACTTATTCCAGAATCGCTTAATTTCCAATTTGAGGTCATGATATTTTTCAAGCTTAAATTTTTCTGTTTCAGATATCCTTTTATCCCCTGGTACCGCTATCTCAATAATTATTGCAGACCTTTGTCTATGATCATTGATGACTATGTCCAGTTTCCTTTCCTTAATCTTATTATCGCACTGAATCACCATATCCCACACGATCTTATGATCTGCATTTTCAACTACAACCTCAGGTTTTCGATCATTAACCAATTCTCAGGTTTTTCTAATTGAAATTTCTCACATAGCTTCCAATGGACCATCTGTGCAACTTTGTCGTGTCTCCTTTTATATTCTTTTTGCGCCAGTGTGATACACTCGCAAATAACATGGCTTATTGTTTCCCCTTTCTGACCACATAATCTACAGTTCGGTGTATTTGCAGTTTTATCAACATTGTGCTTCACATAGTTGGTTCTAATGGCTTGCTACTGCGTACTTCAACACTATCATTTTTATTATTATTATGTCTTTTCAAATTTTCTATAGAGTGCGTAACGTTTGGAAACTACGTAACACCGGGTTATTACTCATAACCTGAGGTATTATGTCGTTCATGTATGTTTTCTAGTTTTTCGATTCCTTTACAGAGAAAGTGCTTTTCTGAGAATGTGTGCCGTTGAGTTTAAAACTATTTTCTGGATTTCTGGCAACTGAATATTTCCCAGGATTAAATCGTCGTATTTTCGAGTTCCTTTCTTCACCATACCAAGGGCTCATACAATAACCGGTATTATCTTCGTTCTCATGTTCCAAATCCGCCTGATCTCGATTTCTAAGTCTTTATATTTACCAAGCTTTTCAAACTCCTTGGCAGTGATGTTGTTGTCGGATGGGACACTCATGTCAATCATCTGGCACTGCTTCGTCAATTTATCTTTTATGATAATGTCCGGTCTGTTAGCCTGAATCGTCCGGTCCGTTGTTATTGGGAAATCCCATAATATGGTTACTTTTGGGGTGTCTATTGCTGGTAAAGGTTGGTGTTCGTACCATTTTTCAACAATTTCAATTCCATAGTAGCTACACACTTTCCAATGAATATACTGACCTACACGGTTGTGCCTATTAGTATACTCGTTTGGCGCTAGGATTTGACAACCTGAAACCAAATGGTCAATCGTCTCGACACTTTTATCACAGAATCTACACTTCGGATTGGCACCATTACGTATAACATTTTCTTCGTAGTTTCGGGTTAATAAACTCTGGTCTTGTGCAGCTATTATAAATCCCTCGGTTTCCGCTTTAAGACCAGCACTGCTAAGCCACCTATGGGTGTCTGATAAATCTACATCAGGTTTTTGGCTGCGTACTGCATACTGTCCATGAAGCGGTTTCATTTTCCAAGTTTCGCCAATTGCTTTTTTCCCTTTTACTTTCGCAAATGTTTTCAGTTTGTGTGCATTATCACAAATATGTTCTTCACCTCTATTCTCTTCAGCTGCATGTTGAAGGCCTAATTCGAGTTCCTCAGCAAATTTTGTTGCTTCTTTAACGATAGAATGTAACTTCTTTCTTTCGTGATGTCTGTACACTATTTTTAGCATCCAGTCCTCAGTAAGACTCAGGTATCTATGGAGACCAATAGTGGATGTTTTATATGCAAGCTCTAATTGAGTCAGGCCTCTACCTCCTTCCTTTCTTGCTACATACAAGCGGTCAATGTCAGCTTTGGGGTGGTGCATATTATACATGGTAAGTAATTTACGTATTTTAGTGTCCAGTTTTTTAATTTCACTAAGATTCCAGTCAATTACGTTGTAACTGTAAGTAATGACCGGGATTGCCAGTGTATTTATTGCCGTAATCCTGTTTTTAGAGTTTAACTCGCTCTTAAGAATAATCCTAGTCCTTCTGACAAGTTCTTTCCTTAATTTTTCTTTCATATTTGAGTGTTGAATCCCATTAGATTCGTTCACACCTAGATATTTGTACACTTCCTCCTGATCCAAGTCTTTAATTACAGTTTCCTTATCGAGATGTACATTCACAGACCTAGTTAGTTTACCTTTTTTGAAAGTAGCTTTTGCACATTTACTTATACCGAATTCCATACCAATATCGTCACTGAACCCTTTTACAATTTTCAAAAGCCCTTCAAGTTCACTATTATTTTTTCCGTAAAGCTTTAGATCATCCATATAGAATAAATGGGAGATCTTATCATTGTTAATCTTGTATCCATATTGTGAGGAATTCAGTTCTGACGACAATGGAATGAGTGAAATACAAAAAAGGAGAGGAGAGAGGGAATCACCCTGAAAGATTCCTCGTTTAATAAATACATCGTTGCATATAATCGTACCATTCTCATGAGAGAGGTGTAGTCTTGTTTTCCATTGAGTCATATTAAACTTCAAAAATTCGATAATAATCGGGGAAATTTTGAAAAGATCAAGTGAACGCAGAATCCAATCATGCGGGACGCTGTCGAATGCCTTTTTGTAGTCGATCCACGCACAGCTCATGTTTCTTTTACGGGTATTACAATTTTCGAGAATCGTTTTGTTTATTAATAACTGATCCTTGCAGCCATATGAGCCTCTTTTACATCCCTTCTGTTCCAGAGGCAAAAGATTGTTTTCTTCCAGGTGCTTGTACGTTCTGTCAGTAAGTATTGAAGTAAGTAGTTTGTACATTGTTGAAAGACACGTAATTGGCCTATAGTTCTTAGGGTCCTTTGTGTCACTGCTTTTCGCAAGTAAGTAAGTGGTGCCTTCGCACAGCCAGCTTGGTGTTTGTTCTGGGTTTTGCATCAATTTATCGAGCAGTTTAGCAAATGTGTGGTGCGCTGAAGACAGAGCATTTAGCCAAAAGTTTGGTAATTTGTCTAATCCCGGTGTTTTCCACTTTTGTGTTTTCGCTAGGGCAGATTTCAACTCTGACACAGTTATACTTTCCCACTGTTGTTCATTCACATTTTCATTGGCATTTGCTGTATTTGGAATCCATGCAGCAGATTCGTTATGCCTTTTTTCCTCCCCCCAGATTCCTTTCCAAAAACTTTCAATATTCTCTTGACTTGGGGTTTCTTTCACTAGATCTTGTTTTTTACCTAATTCCCTGTAAAATTTTTTCGCATCTGTCTGAAATATCTTGTTCTGTCGATAGAAGTTGCTTCGCTTTTCAAACCTTCTCAAACGTTGGGCCTTCGCTTGCATTTTTTGTTTTAATTCTTCCTTCATTTGGGGTATTTCTGGTATACTTGCTATCCTGAACTTTCTTTTAACTTTTCGAGATTTCCTAGTTTTTGGATCCTTTCCTCTTTCTATTTCACTCAAAATCGATATCTCACCGCGCATCTCTTCAACCTCTTTCTCAATATCTCGCTTCCACTTGGGTTTTCTATGATAGTTGCGTTTCTTTGGCGGTTTTCTCTTAATGCCTATGCTTGTTTCAATCGTCTTAGCACATGCATAGAGAATAGTATTTAGTTCAGTTATATTTACCTCAACATCTTCGCAGAAATCTTGGAGGGCCAGGTTTGCCATGATTAGATATTTATCTTGTGATCTTTTCAATTTTATTTTAGCGAGACCATCACGCTCTTTCATATCAACAGATTCAAATTTTTCAACATTAGCTATTATTTCATCTTTAAATCGAGCAAGCTCGGCATCGTCAACTTCTCTTCTTTCTGCATCTGGTGCAGCATTAGGATCTTGGATTCGAATGCCCTGATCATCATCATTGACATATCTATTATCATGGTTCCTAGTACCTCCCTGGGTTAATTCATCATCAGAACCTTCATCAACTGGAATATCTGTAAATGATTCATCCTCATTTTCTAAAACATTTATGGCCACACCTTCAACAGCTCTAATATCCATTTTTACGTTCTCCTTGGTTTCTCTTAGTTCGAACTCTGTTAACCTATTGTTTTTCAAAATATCTCGCCTAATGTTGTCTAATTTATTTGCCTCCAAATAAGGTCTCACATTTGGATTTCGTTTTTTCGATATATTAAAGGTATTTTCAGTATGGCTCCCTGCCGGTTTTTCTAGTGACATAAAATGCATACATAATTTCTACATAATCCTCTCTATTCCATCTTTGTCGTTTATCTTTTGTTTTCATATTTGATGTTACTCTGGATGGGCCAGCTGGTAGGTTGCCCTGTACTTGGTGATCATCAGAGTTTTCATTGTTGAATTCATTTTGAGAGGTTGCTGATTCAGTCGCACACTTTTCGACCCCAAGCTGGTTCAGCATCCTTGGGAGACGCGTCCCTTGTTGACCCACGCGACGGACGATGTGGTATGATTTTTGACTTCTTGTTTTCATATTAATCAGGAATGCATTTTAACCTTCCTGCCAGGGGGCTAGCTATTCCGCGCCAGATGCCACCTGGTATTTCAAGTCCACGCGGATTTATTATTATTATTATTATTATTATTATTATTATTATTATTATTATTATTACTACTACTATTATTATTTTTATTGTTATCCTTTATCTAAGCACAGCTTCTAGCTGGATGTTGATACCAAAGTCCAGACATCAAGTAGCTCCCAGTCACTTCAGGCGTCCAGTACTTTCCTGAGTATTCTTCCATTACCGAGTAGACTTGCTTGTTGTAATAGTCCAATACTACAGTTGATATCGATACTCTTACCATTCTCCAAGCTTTGCATTGACAGTGCCTAACGCCCCAATAATAGTTGGTATTATTTTTAAGCTTTTACAATTCTAAATCTTCTTCAGTTCCTATTTCAAAGCTTGTTATCTCTCTAATTTGAGTTCTTCAACTTCATTGATGTTCTTATCGAATGGGCAAGACACTTCTATATTAGAAGGCACTCGTTTTTCTTTTCATGTACGGTAATATCTGGCTTATTGTGTTCCAGTTTTTTATTCGTTTGTATATTGAAGTCCCCACAGTATTTTTACAAGATCATTTTCTGATACCTTTTCTGAGACAGGATCGTAAAATTTTGTGGCTGGCTGTAGATCATATTTCTGACATAAATTCCATTGAAGGATTTGCGCGACTTTATCATGTCTCCACTGCTTGTAATACTTCTGCGTAAGCTTCTCGCAACTTGATATTATATGAGCAACTGTTTCGTTCTCTTTTCCACACATCCTGCAAAGTGGACTGATGTTTTGACTTTGTATATTAGCTTTCATGGCATTGGTTGGAAGCGCTTGGTCTTGTGCACCCATAATAGTACCTTCTGTCTCTTTTTTCAACGTTGCTTGCCTCAGCAAAGCCCGTGTCTCTGCCTTGTTCAGCTACTATCTTTGCAAACTGTCCATGCATTGGTTTCTGATGATATGATGCTTTTCTCTCTTGCTGCACATACTTCATTGTTACTGTTTCATCTGCTTTCACCAGTATTCCTTCGTCTATTACTGCTTGCAAAAGATTTTCTCGAGAGTTACTTGCATAAGCAAACAGACTTCCACTTTCTACCTCAACGCTGTTCTGAACACCTATCAAATCTCTTCGCCCCTTCTCGTCTTTTGAAATAGAGTCGATCAACATCTGCTCGAGGGTGTGATGTTCTGTAAATCATTAATAGCTTTTGCGTTTTGGTATCCATCGTTCTTAATTCATCTACCGTCCATTTAACTATTCCAGCTGCATACCTTATCACTGAAACCGCTCTGTTTATGGCTTGAATAGTGTTTCCGCCATTTAGTTTTGCTTTCAAGATGTTGCATACTCTGCGAATGTATTCTTTTCTTATCATTTCTTTCATTTGTTCCTGGTTTACGTCATCAGCTTCTAATATAGCTAAGTATTTATACCCATCTTCTTTCTCTAATGACTTTAGGGATCGTTCACAAATGACGTCAACCACTTAGAGGGGGGCGGAGGGTACCTAAATGTTGACAGAAGTTGACAATATTTTGGGTAGGGATGTGAAATGAGGGTGAAAGTTGATGTAATTCTATGAAAAAATCTAATGATTCTAAAAGCTTAAACCTTCTTTTAACTCACTCGGGAGTTTATAAACAACCTTTTCATTATGTCAGTACCCTCCCTTCAGCTGTTGGCTGCAATGTCCACAACAGACCTGCCTGAGGTAGTGACATATGTTCAGGAATTTAAATGGGAGTGAAGATGATGTGAGTGAAGCAGAGGATGAACAGAGCAGAGATTATGACGATTTTACTTCACGAGAAGAATTTGACGGGAATATTTTTGACGCTATTGAAAGTGTTTTGATAGTGTAAAAAAACAGAGAGGTTCAATTAAAAGGTTATTTCACGCAATTGTTTTTTTTCTTAAGTTTTATATTTCAATCGGAGGTATCCCTGCTTCAAACTTCTAACCCCCTTATAAACCCATAAATTAAGAATATAGTGTCAATATTTTATTTTCGTTTGGCGAAAAAGTTCAGGGAAAAAGTGCCCAACATTGATGTCAACTTTAGTGGGAAGGGGGTCAGAAATCTAAAAGTGGAC
Organism: Morbakka virulenta; assembly: GCA_003991215.1. Taxonomy (NCBI): domain Eukaryota; kingdom Metazoa; phylum Cnidaria; class Cubozoa; order Carybdeida; family Carukiidae; genus Morbakka; species Morbakka virulenta. The sequence goes on from RDPX01000205.1 coordinate 330,191, forward strand.
AAGAGGGGGTTGGAGGGGCATTAAAAATGGTGAAAAGTGGTTGACGTCATTTGTGAACGATCACTTATTATTTTTCCATCAGGGAGGCAGATTCCTTCACTATTTATAAACTTTCCTCATTTCATTATCAATACAGCACACTTTTTCACCCCGAATTCCATCCTGAAACCTTTGCTAAAGACTCTCACTATATTGACTAGGTTATTAAGTTGCTTTTCATTTTTGCCAAATAGCTTTAAGTCAACCATGAACAATAAATGATTCACTCTCCTGTTCCCTTTGCCAAGATAATATCCCTCTTTCCCTTTTCTAAGGATTAATGTTAGAGGAATCAGTGCAATGACAAATAATAATGGAGAAAGACGGTCTTTGAAATCTACCTTTCTAGATTTTACATTCCTAAGCGACCCCCCCCCCCCCCCCACACACACACACACACCAGCTGCTAATCGGGTGCTCCAATGCTTCATACTGTTAGAAATTAAATTCTGGATATTTTCTGGGTACCACACTGCTGTCCTCAAGATAATTGTATAAACTGTCTGCTATCATACACGTCAGTAACTTGCACATGAGAGACAGGCAATTGGTCTAAAGTTTGATGCCACTGTTACTTTATTCGTATCTTTCGTGATCAGTGTTGTTCTGCCCGATGTCATCCATTTTGTCACTGAAGTTCTTCCTTGTACACAGGTATCTAGTTGGTCCTATATTCGGTTATGAAGGCTGTTAAAGTTCTTCAACCAGTACCCTTGCACTCCATCAAGATAAGGTGCCTTCCAGTTTGGGATTTTCCTAAGTTGTCTAACAAGCATTTCTGTGTTGATTGTCAACTCGTTTTGCCTCTCAACTCCATTTAACTCTTTTTTCAGATCATCCCTCATCCCTCATCGTCATTTTACATCCCTATTGTGATCTACTTCCTTTTCCCAAATTGCTCTCCAAAACTCTACACTCTTCAGCTTCTGGTACACCTTCATTGCATCTTACCACGCCGTCAATTTTCTCAGACAACCTCTTTTAGTTTGACTGAAATAATCTATTTTCAACAAACTGATTTTGCCTTTCGTTGTATCTTTTTATCTTTTCAGACACTGCGACAATTCGTTGTTTCAGCTCCTCTGGTATCACCGTAATGCCCTTTTTTGATATGTACACCATCTCCAGCCTTGTTGCTTGTTGTTTATTTTTCAATTTTCCTTGTTTGATCCTGTCAATTCTTCTGAGGTCTTTTCTCAATGAAACTACTTGATCACGTAGTCCCTTCTTCCACCATAACTGTTTTTGCTTCTTTTTCTTTCGTTTAACTCCCAGTTCTTCTTGTACAACAACTGCAGCTGGTAGAATCAATCTTATTTGCCTGAGTTATATCGTCTGTATATTGTAATGCGCTATTAACCTTCTTCACCTTCTCTTTAGGCTGTTTCTGATTACATTTCTCAAATTCATTGGCATTAATTCTTCGGTTCCGTTGTATTTGCCCATTATTATTATTTTTATTATCGAGTGGTTACACACTATCTAGTGATGAATGGGTGAAAAACCCACATTCTGCGCCCAACAACAAGCCAGGAAAGTTAAATGCAGGCACATGTACTGTAGCCACAAGAGTGAGATAAAATAACCAAATAAAAATGGAAACATCACTTCAACCTTGCAAGTGGCGCCTACAACCAGTGAGGAAAGGCACATTGCTCAAGCGGTTGTTGTTATTATTATTATTATTATTATTATTATTATTATTATTATTATTATTATTATTATAAAATCTGTTTATTTTAATTGCGTTTTCATACAATTACTAACCGGGTCACACCCAGTGACCTAAGGCGAGTAAAGGTTTTAAATGTATTGACAGGAACGTGTATGTATAAGTATAAAATTTTAAAAAAATATATAAAAATTTGGTAAAAAATATTTCAAATTTATAAAAAAGGACTATAAAAATAATGAAAATAATTTAGATATATATATATATTAAAAAAAGTAAAAAAGTGTTGAAAAAATATACTGTTTACATGGAAAGAGTTTTTCTGAGGATATGAGCAGTGCTGTTTAAGACAATCTTTTGGATTTCCTGGAGGCAGTGATTTCCTGGTATTTTGTCTAAGTGTTTTTGGGTGCCCTTTTTGATCATACCTAATGCGCCAATGACGACAGGAACTGTTGATGTTTTTAGTCTGCACATTCTTTCTACCTCAATTTCCAGATCTTTGTACTTGCTGACCTTTTCAAATTCCTTTGTGCCAACGTTTTTATCACAGGGAACACTCATATCAATCAGTAGGCATGTTTTGTTTTTTCGATCTTTTATTATTATATCGGGTCTGTTAGCCTGAATGGTTCTGTCTGTGTGAATCGGAAAGTCCCAGAGGATGGTGACATATTGGGCTTCAGCTACATCTGGGGGTTTATGCTCGTACCAGTTAGCTTCAGTCTTAATTCCGTAGTGTTGACAGATTCCCCAATGCAGGTATTGACCAACCCTGTCATGGCGTCTTGTATATTCGTTTGAGGCTAACACCGAGCAGCCGGAGACGAGATGATCGATAGTCTCGACAGCTTTATCGCATATGCGACATTTTGGGTCTACTCCATTCTTTAATACATTGGCCTGGTAGTTTTTGGTGTTGAGGCTCTGATCTTGAGCTGCTGTGATGAAGCCTTCAGTCTCTGCCTTAAGTCCCGAACTCCTCAGCCACTGATGGGTTGCAAATTTATCTACATCAGCGTTTTGGCATCGGAGAACGTACTGTCCATGCAGAGACTTCTGGCTCCAACTGTCAGCAATCTTGTCTTGGCCGTTCTTTTTGGCCTCCTGCTTAATTTTTTTGGCTATCTTAGTTGCAGGAAGATCGATTTCATCTACGTTAGGTGTTACGTTCAGCTCTCGTTGAAACTTATTCGACTCTTTGATTACTGAATGGAGCTTTTTACTATTCTCATGTCGTCGGACTAATGCCAGCATCCAATCGTTCGACGTCTCAAGGTAGTATTTCATTCCAATTGTGGTCGTTTTGTAAGAGAGTTCAAGTTGAATCAAGCCACGCCCACCATCCGATCTAGGTAAGTACAGACGATCAACGTCTGCCTTCGGGTGGAGCATTCGATTGGCTGTCAACAATTTCCTGGTTTTCGTATCCATTCTTTTTAGATCAGAAAGGTTCCAATTTATAATATTGTAACTATACTGGACAACTGGAACAGCAAGACTATTAATTGCTTCGACCTTATTTTTAGAATTAAGTTCAGTTTTCAAGATGAGCCGTACTCGTCGGTAGTACTCCTTACGAATTCGTTCTTTCATTGTAGCGTGATTAATTCCATTACCTTCATTTACACCCAGGTACTTATACGTTTCATCCTGCTCAAGTTCTCTAATTGTGGTGTCTGTATCTATAACAATAGAAGATGTTCTACTTAGATTACCTCTAACAAAGGAAGCTTTAGCACATTTATCAAGTCCGAAATCCATACAGATATCATCACTAAACTCCTTAACCATTGTCAAAAGTCCTTCTAGCTGCTGATCATTTTTAGCATATAACTTCAAGTCATCCATGTAAAAGAGGTGATTAATAATTCCATCTAAGATTTTATAACCAGAGTTTGTATTGTTTAATTCGTTGGATAGTGGTATAAGTGAAATGCAGAAAAGAAGAGGTGACAGAGAA
>RDPX01000205.1:335488-356185 GCA_003991215.1 Morbakka virulenta
AAAGTCTCGGGGTAGGCTGACAGGTGCTACACCTTGCCCAAGGGTGACCTGGAGGTAGTTGTGACAAAGGGTAACCTCATTCGCCCACGTCGAAACTCCACAACCGGATGCAGTTTAATTTCAATACCCAGGACATTTATTATTATTATTGTTATTATTATTATTATTGTTATTATTATTATTATTATTATTATTATTATTATTATTATTATTATATGAAAACTTTTATCATCTAGCTGATGTTATTGCCATAATATCTCCTTTTTGGGCGAGTCATAACTAATGACCTAGGGATAATAAGGTTTATTTCTCCACTTATTACATTTCTAGTACTCTTCTTATTATCCTTCCTGTTCCTAACAAGGTCGTTTTCTGCATATCCACAATATTGAGCTCAATCTCCAGTTTTTGAATCCATTTTCAAAACTCTTTTCTAACACTTCCCTGAACTCCTATCACAATAGGTACCACTTGCACATTTCGCAAGCCCCCAAGTCTTCCTACTTTTCTTTTTAGATCTTGGTATGTCTACTTGCTCTTTTTCTTTCTCTTCTATTCTTTTGTTAGCTGGTACAGCGATATCAACGATAATGCATGTATTTTCTTTTTTATCAATTAATACAATGTCTGGCCTTCTTGCCTCAACTACATCGCATTGTATGTTGATGTCCCACAAAATTTTTACGTTACTATTTTCTATCGTCCCTTCCGTGAAATGTCCACACTACTTCTTTTCGTGCGCAAAACCCTTCTTCCTGCATAAAGTTCCAGTGAATCCTTTTAGCAACTCCGTCGTGTCTTCTTTTACATTTTTTTCTGCTAGCTTTTCACGTTCGCTGATTAAGTGCTGCAAACTCTCACGGCTTTTTTCACACATTCTACTGTCTACAGTTTTATCAATTTTATGTTTGATATAGTTTGTCCTAATAGCCGGTTCCTGTGCAGCATGTATAACAGAGCCTCCGTTTCTATTTTCAAGTCTCTTTTGTCTTCTCTTTTCATAATATATCGCCAGTTACTCTCACAAACTGGCCTTACATATTTTTTTCCAACTATCGTTGTTTACACTCTTGCCACTTTCGTTTTTTAAACATTTTCTTCTTCAGGGTTCCCTCCGTTTGAATGATCTCGGCTGCTCTCAGACCTTTTATAAGTGGCTCTAGAGAATTCAAAACATATTGTCCGAGACTACTCTCTTCTGTTCTTACTACCACTTCTGTGCTATTCAAAACTCTGCCACCTTCCTGTCGCCTCATATTAAGCTCATCAACATCACTTTTTGGGTGGCACGCACCACACATCATCATTGGTTTTCTAGTTTTCCTGTCAATCCTTTTTAACTCACTGTCTCTCCACTCAATTATCCTCGCCCCGTATCTAAAAGTTGCTACTACCCAGGCGTTTATCGCTGTTATCCTATTTTTTTCGTTCTATTCAATTTGGATTTCAAAATTAAGCTCAGTCTCCTCTTATACTCTTTTATTGTCTTGTCTTTCATTTCACCTCCTTTGATCTTATCTAGTTCAATTAATCCTAAATATGTATAACTTTCATCTTCAACCTTCTTCATTACTTTCCCATTCGGAAGATCTATACCTTCACACCTGGTAATCTTACCCATTTTCATAATCAACACACCACATTTTAAAATTCCAAATTCCATGCCTATATCCTCTTTAAATATATGGACCGTTTTCACCAACAAGTTAATTTGGTCCTGATTTTTGTCATAGAATTTTAAGTGATCCATAAAAAGTAAGTGATTTAGGGACACTTGTCTTCTCTGCCATTCATATTTTGCATTTACTTTTTCCTGAGAATAAAAGACACTGGAATAATACTGTACATAGTGCAAACGATGTCGAAAGGCTGTCACCTTGAAAGATTCCTCGTTTCACCTCTACACCTCCCAGTTCTTCAGTGGAGGTAAGAGATAAACTCTTTATCCAGCTATGGGGGACAAAATCATAGGCCCTTTTGAATCAACCCACGCCATAGCTAGATATGTGTGCCTTTTCCTACAATCTATTAACACTGTTTTGTCGATTAACAGTTATCTTTTGTCCCTCGACTCTTGCGTATGCAACCCCTTTGTTCTTTGGGCAACAACTTTTCTCTTTCCAAATATCCGTACATTTCCTCTGATATTACTCCAGTAATCGGGCGGTAATTATCAACTACATTTCCCTTTGAAATATCTTGCTGACATAGGACGGCGTAGCCATAAGTTATGCACTCGTTAAGACAATCTCCTCCAATTAATTTATTGTTCAAGTGTTCAGTAATTCTGTAGTGCAAGTTTCTAAGGTTCTTAATCCAAAACCCTTGTACCTTATCTTTTGCTGTCGCTTTCCAATTGGGCTTCTTTCTGCATTGTTTCTTCACCATTTCTAACGTAATAGTGACGCCAACTTGTGAGTGCTGCTCACTATTCAGTTCTTTCATTTCCTTCAGCCAACTGGTCACCTTATTATGCTCCTTTTCAACGCATCAGGCGCCCCTCCAAAACTTCTTGCTCTCCTCGGCATTCGACACCTCACCCGTGCTAATACCACCTCCACTTAACCAAGTATAACCTTTCTTCTGTTAACCATTAAATAACCTATTTTGTCGAAATTGTTTGATTCTTTGCTCATATCTCTTAATTTTTGCACTTTTGCCAATCATTCTTTGTGTCGATTCTTCCATTACAGTGTTTAACCCATTTCGTTTCACTCTATATTTTTCTTCCAGCTTCCTCAATTTAACTGTTTTCTTTGTAACTAGCTGTCCTTTTGATTTCCTATCAAGTAAACTTAGATATTGCTTCAGCCTTTTAATACAATTTTCAATCCTTTTCCACCCTTTTCCACCTAGCCTCCCTCTTTTGTTTTTTTTCAAATGTCTTTAACCCTAATTTGCTTGCAACCCATTCACTCGCGCCTCTTATCAAGTTATTCGTTTCGGTGATGTTTCTAGTCTTCATATACAGGGTAGCTTCATTAACCTTCATGGTTTGTTTGTTAAGGGATTTCTTATCGAGTTTTGTTAAAGATATGCCATCACACTCCTTTCCTTCTCTCAGAATTTCTCTGAGCTCATCTATAATTTGTTTTTGTTCCTGGTTTATGTCGTTTTCCTCTACTTTTATCTCTTTCTCATTTGTTTGGGTGATTTTCATTCCCACCCTTATCTATGGCTCTCTCTTCATCCAACACATAATTAAATCTCCTTTCATTTGTTTAGCATTCATTTTCTATTCCCCTTCTCATCATTTCTAGTTTTAGATCCAATAACTATACATTTAACCCCACCCCCCACCAATAGCACTTACTTGATCACAAAAGCGTTGCTCAGTTGATTCAAACAAACCTCTATCTTCTTTCCTCTCGTGGAACATTCTGTGTATATACCCTCTGACAGATTAATCTTCTTTAAAGGGTTTACTACGATACTAGCATTCTATAACGATCCTGTCAACTTCCTTACTCCACTTCATTCTAGCAGTGGCAAGATGACGACCGGGTCCCCATGCTGTGTCGGGGAACACCTGCCGGGTGAGAGACCTTCACATACAGTTCCAATCTCGTTCACGCCGTTATTTTCATTATTAACGTTTTCCATTTAACATTCATTAGAAGATTAGTGAAGTTAAGGTTGCACTACCTTAACTTAAGTAACTTAAGTAACACTACCACCATAATTTTTATTGAGACACCATCTCTTGGAGAACTGCTATTTAAAGCTCAAGACCCAATCCTGACCGTGCGACACAGCTACATCCGGCCAGACGTCAATCTGGAATTTATAACTGCGGTTGTTTTTTTGTTCTAAGTTTTCCTTTGCATAGGCGACTGCCAACCAAGGCTTACTACCTCGTCCTGACTAGAAAGAGGAAAGGGTCAGACTTAACTCCGCCGGACGTCAACCTGGTATTTCAAGGTCTCAAAGTAGGCTAACTGATGCTGCAACTTGCCCAAGGGTGACCTGGAGGTAGTTGTGGCAAAGGGTGACCTCATTCGCCCACGTCGAAAATCCACAATCGGATGCAGTTTATCGTCATACCCAGGACAAATTATTACTTTTATTATTGAGTGGTGGAGCAATACGAGGCCACGGGGATTTCAGGGTTAGAAACCCCAGCAAACCCATCCGATTCCCAGTCCGAAAAGTGTAAGCTGGGTGCATGCATCACACCTAAGTATGTGTGATAAATTGATGGTAATAACAATACGACACATGACCTTTCAGGTGGGGCCGGTTTAGGTTCCCAATTTTGGGTGACCCATTCTGCTTAAAACGGTCTCAGTAGCGAGGCTTCACCCAAGACCTCAGGACTAAGTAACAAGTGCGAACTCGGTACTTAGCCCTCCAGAACGTGAGATCCACCCTCACAACACCTAGATACATTGCTCCCCCACCACTCCCGCTCGTTAAAGAGATATGCGTGATGTATCATGCCTTTCGGGACATGCACAACTAGTGAAGGTCAGGCAACTGACTGACAAGTCTGCGGTTTGAGCAGGAATGTTTGATCTAGCCAATTCATAATTACCAGGCAAAACTAGTTCGTGTACCCCACCAATCAATTAAGATCAGAGGTCATTTTATTGTGGGTATTCCATTTCACGGCAAAGCCGATTTTGAGGCAGGGACCTGGTCTTTTCCAAAGACCTGAGGTACCCAGACCTTCACTTCCGTCTCTTCTCTACTCCTTTCTCTCGAGTACCTTTCGCAGGATGTGTGCTGTTCCTAACAGAGCTGACTTTTAAATAGTTTCAAAAGATAAATCGACTACGAGCATGGCCAGAAAGGATGTCAGTCGCTCTGTAATTGTCCCCAGTGCACCGATGATGATCGGCACAACAACTGTCTTCACCTTCCACAACCTAGAGATTTCTCGGGACAGCTCTTGGTACTTCTCTATCTTTTCATCTTCCTTTGCCAGTGTTCTTGCATCTCCGGGGACGGCGATGTCAATAATGATGCACTCATTGAGTTTCTTCCTTACCACAATGATGTCAAGTTTTCTCGCTTCTATTTGCTTATCGACGTAGACATTAAAGTACAACAGAACCTTCACTTGTTCGTTTTCAACAACCTTTTCTACTCTGTGGTCGTACCAGCGTTCTGTATTATTTTCATCCTGCTGTTCGTTTCGACTTGTTTCAGGTATTTATCACAAATCTTACTCACCATTCCTAGAGATCCAATAAAAGCTGCCATTACATAGGGGTTCTTTAAATTCCAGTCTTACAATTTCCAAAAAAAATATACAGGTATTTGTAAAATGTTACGACAAGAAAGCCTTTTGGACATTACAGTTATTAGCATTCGGGTCGTTATCAAAATAAAATCACGGTACGTTAAAAGTTGTTGTACCGCCATATTCTTCATATTCATTTTACGAAATCATGTAAATTAGTTTCTGTTGCCGCTGGAGGTATGAACTTAACCTTTCAAGCGACAGTGATGCATTTCACACTGGGGGGAAACAAGTGGGTTCTGCAGAATGGCAGTATGCCTAATACTATAGAAAAGACCCTGCTTAAATAGGCACTGGTGTGCTTTTAATGTGGTATATGCTAAAACATAATGGCATTCTAGAACATAAGACATACCTCTTTAAATTAGAATGCAAGAAATGCCATGTGTATCTTTGTGTCATTATCAATCTCATTACCATCGTCATCAAAGATTGTTTGTTTTGGCAAAAAACAGCAGTGCGTTCTTTAAATATAAACCACAAACATGTACAGGCGTTTTTACACTTTCTAAACTGCACTGCACGATATGTACCACAGCGGTACACTTTGACTTAAATTTTTTCATGCTAAGATAACCATTTTACTTTGCATTGGGTGATTGTACAATGGTTTTAAAAAATGTAGCTGGTCACACAGTACGAAAATTAGTGTTCATTAACTATATAAAGGAAGAGATGTATTTAAATAGCTTTCCGAAATATATAGTACTTTGGGAAGTCAATCCTTGTCACAAATGCTAATAAAATCAATACGGTCAACACACTTTAAAAGTTAAATTTTTTCTACAGGTTTTCGCTGATAGAATGGAGAAAAGTGAAAGATACACTAATTATACTTACAATGACACAGAAAATACGGTAAAGTTTGGGAAATATTTTTAAGTACCATAGAGGACCAAACCATTATTGACATAACACTATAATAACGATAATAATAGGTATAAAACTAACACTACAGATAAAACTAAAGACCTTCTTTTTTTCTGTCATTTTTTCACAGTTCCATACGCTTTGTGGCACTGTGGCTTACACAGTTCTTAGCCATTAAAGTAAGACTTACTTTACATCTTTTATGAATGAAAGAAAAAACAACAACAGGTGTTTGGATTCATGGGACATAGAGAATTAAGGCCCATGAAACAAAATGTTTTAGGATTTGCATCAGGATGTTGTATGCCTAAGTTCCTTTTTAAGGATATGTTGGGATGTGTATACTAAGAGCATCGATCAGAATACTGTAGTGTTTATATGCGTTTGTGTTTGTTGAAACAGTCTTTATTCCCGAAAACGTGTTTGTTCGTTAACCTGGACTCGTAAACTTGGTATTTAAGTCAAATGAGGGATAGTCGGAGTGCACGAAGGAACATCAGAAATACAATCTAAAAGTTGTATGAACACAATTGTGATACCTGAGAGCAACAACTCGCTTTGAGTCCTTCTTCTTCATACTACTTCAGTCTCATTGTATGACAGTTCAGCAAATCAAGTCATCATCTTTTTCTTTCTGCTTTCTCGTTTCTTCATATCAGGCTTTACCAGGCACCTTGCTCTTTGTCATGTCTTTCTTCGCTTCTTCTCCCCATCGAAGGCATCCGGTTTTATCTCAGAGTTAATACTTTTGTTTGTTTATGCTGTTTAAAGTGTAATGTGATCGTTTCCTGTTTGTGAACTTTAAAACCTTCCTGAGCAAAAACAAACAAAGTGAATTTTGTAACAGTATTGTGCAGCACAAGACAAGCTCCAAGTTCTTTCTTTCTTGTTAAGTCCTCTCAGGCTTTCAAGTTTACCGGGAGAAAAGGAATTATCACATAGCCACTGATGTTCATCCCTCTGCAGTTTCCACTCAATTCCTACTCCAAAGACTTAGACATTATTTTGGTTACTTTGGTACTTGTTTGTTAACCCCCCCCCCCCAAAGATCAAGTGTCACACTGAAACAATACTCAATTTTTGTTGTTACTTTATATTTTAAATTATTATTATTTATTAATATTTTACTGGGGTGGCCAATATGCTGCAATATTAGCCAATATAACTTCAAACATGTCCGCATTCCGATGTCTTTGTCTCCACATCCATTCGCACAAATATGAATCCAACATATGAAGGTGTGTGCCATTATGTCGTTTATTACGTTCCTTTGCTGATTTCAAAGATCTTTCCGCATTTTGTGTGTGCGCTCCAGTTTGAGGATCAACAAAGAAAAGACTGTGATTCACCGTCAGGTGATTGAAACCCATACCTTGCATTGCTACTATGCCACCATATGCTCTCCAGAGGTCTGATGTTATNGTGAACTTTAAAACCTTCCTGAGCAAAAACACACAAAGTGAATTTTGTAACAGTATTGTGCAGCACAAGACAAGCTCCAAGTTCTTTCTTTCTTGTTAAGTCCTCTCAGGCTTTCAAGTTTACCGGGAGAAAAGGAATTATCACATAGCCACTGATGTTCATCCCTCTGCAGTTTCCACTCAATTCCTACTCCAAAGACTTAGACATTATTTTGGTTACTTTGGTACTTGTTTGTTACCCCGTCCTCCCCCAAAGATCAAAGTGTCACACTGAAACAATACTCAATTTTTGTTGTTACTTTATGTTTTACATTATTATTATTTATTAATATTTTACTGGGGTGACCAATATGCTGCAATATTAGCCAATATCTTCAAACATGTCCGCATTCCGATGTCTTTGTCTCCACATCCATTCGCACAAATATGAATCCAACATGTGACGGTGTGTGCCATTATGTCGTTTATTACGTTCCTTTGCTGATTTCCAAGATCTTTCCACGTTTTGTGTGTGCGCTCCAGTTTGAGGATCAACAAAGAAAAGACTGATTCACCGTCTGGTGATTGAAACCCATACCTTGCATTGCTATGCCACCATTGCTCTCCAGAGGTCTGATGTTATAGTAGTTCCTGGACGTATCGATGCATCAATTATCGGTAGTAAAGTTGCTGCGCTGCGATCAGGAACGGCATACATGAAGCATTCTTTTGTTTCCCGACACCATCCACCAAACACCCACTGTTGGGGCAACACACAACCTTGATTATTTTTCCGTCTTGAAAAAGCGACTCGTCTATTTCCAGTCATATTTGGTCCACCAATTACTAAAGAATTGGCAAGCAGGTCCGCTGCACATACCTCTCGCAGATAATTATTGAAGTCAATTGTGGTGTTTTTCCCTATACCAAGTTCTTCCTTTTCAAATGTAATTTTGGTGTATTCTTTCCACCAGCAATATATTAATAAAACTGTCTCTGTAGCTCAATTTTAAGCCCTCTTGCCAAGTACCTTTTTGTAAAGGTTGTTCCGTTCGCCAGTCACGTGAGCGGCATCTCCGTCTATCGCCTTTTGCTCGCAGTTGAAGCGTCATGGCATGACCGTTTGCACAAGTTCTTGGATTGTGCAAAATTCCTCTTTGTTGCAAAAATGTGACACTGGATTGTTTGTCGTGGACAACATTCGACAGAGTTAACAAAATGCATTCTCACTTTACAGTTTGCGATGTTACCACTTCAACGATGAACGATGATCTTTTTTAAAAATTCGTTATTAAATTTGATACAAAATAATTGTTGACAGGTAGGTGAATTATCTTGAATTCTGTGAAGATCTTGCCGCATTGAATGGGATAGTAAATTACCATAAAAGACGCCAGAAACACGATGTTTCGCACAATTAAATAAACAAACATATCCCGCTGGTGTTACATATTTTGTACTTAGTGTGTAATTGAGTATTGTGTCAGTGTGACACTTTTGATCTGGAGATGGGGATAACAAACAAGTACCCTTTGTTGCAGCGCTCAGCTACTTTTCTCCAGATAGCTTCATCATGCAAACTTGCGGGAAAAGGAGCGGGGCAATTTTTCCCTATCAGCTTTCCTGTAAATCTTTTCAATGATTGCACTGGTCAACACAATTTTTCAGGTCGACAAGCTAAAGACTGTTTTTAGGTAATTTTGGGGTGCTGATTACGAAAATCGTATTTATTTTCTTTGGTTAGCTTTAGCTTTTCTGATATGGAACATACCTCAAATGCGAAAATTTCTATAACTTGCCTTGATTCTGCAAGCATGTTAAACGTTTCAGCAGATTTGGACATGTGCACTTGGCTTCACGTACATGCTTTGGCAGCTGCAAGCTCGTTTGCAATTATCAGTTGTCTTGTGATGTGTACATGTTGTCAGGGTGACATGAACAATATTAATTATTGAATAATAACTTGCAGATAAATTTTCTCCATTAACATTTTTGTTGATTCAGATCAGATCAATTCACTCGTTGTGCCTCGTTTTGATGATGAATTTGACGGGTGATTCAGAGGATTCGTCTTATTTTTCAGTTGAATAAATAAATGATGGCTTCAAGATCCTTCAAGACATGTGTAGAACGTTTGCGGCAATGGACAAGTGGAACCAGACGTTCAATGGGATTTGGGATACCAATGGTTTGGAGGGAGCCTACAAATCATGTTGACGACTGTTACCTCTGTTCAATAAATGACAGCGGTAAATAAAAAGAAAATCTTTGAGTTACAAAAGTTTCCGCAAGCAATTTAACTAGTAGCCCAAAGTGCTGATATTCCTATTCCAGAGTTTAATTAGATGCCTGATCTCTCTACTGATGAACATTCAGACAAAGAGCAACATAATTACCAAGAACGTATTGATGTTAATGATGATGATGACGAGGACTTTGCATGCTCTTCCACACCAGTACTATTTGATCAGCAGAGTCTGAGTGACTTGACAAGGGACCTTAGTTTATCCAAAGAATCTTCTGAAGTATTGGCATCACGGCTAAAAGATACAAATCTTTTACAGCATGGTACTAAAATCACTTATAGAAGACGTGATGAAGAGTTTGTGCCGTTTTTTGACGATCAACTTTCCTTTGTTTTCTGTAAATATATTTATGTTGCACTGATGAAATTAGGTGTCACGGAATACTCTCCTGCTGATTGGAGGCTATTTATTGACAGCTCGAAAACAAGCCTGAAATGTGTTTTTCTGCACATTACTGGTGTTTATGGACCAATACCGATTGGTCATTCTATAACCCTTAAAAATATGATGCAATAAAAATTGCATTGCACCATATCAAATATAACGACCACCAATGGGTGATATGTGTAGATTTAAATATGGTGAACTTCTTGCTTGGGCAACAAAGTGGTTACACGAAGTACCCATGCTTTCTTTGTTATTGGGACAGTAGAAATAAAGCAAATCACTAGACCAAAAAGTACCGCCCAGCAAAAGATAGACTTAATGATGGGGAAAAGCATGTTATTGCTGATACGTGATAAAGTGTTTCCTCTACAAATAAAACCAGGGCTTATGAAACAATTTGTTAAAAATAAAGATGGTAATTATTTTCAGTATATTTGTAGGAGTTTTCCAAGCCAAAGTAATGAAAAGTTAAAAGCTGATATATTTGATGGAACCCAGATTCGACAGTCGACGAGAGAGAAAAAAATTTCGTGACTATGAATGAAATGAAGTTGGCTGCATGGTTATCATTTGTCGAGGTTGTTAAGAACTTCCTTGGAAACTAGAGAGCTGACAACTACAAAGAAATTGTGAACAACATGCTTGAAAAGTTCAGGATTCTTGGTATCAACATGAGCATCAAAGTACATTTTCTTCACAGTCATCTGGGTCGATTTCCGGAAAACCCCAGTCATGTTGGCGATGAAGAAGGTGAGCGATTCCACCAAGACAAAAGAGGAGATACTAAGGAAAATGGGACATAAAAATGATGGCAGATTATTGGTGGAATTGGAAATGTGACGTGCCTGATTCAGAACATTCATGAAAATCTCGAGAACGCAAATTTTTTACCACATTAAAAACATTTTGGACATTCAGAGTCAACAATGACCTCTTATAATTTATGTAAAATTTGTACCTATTAGTTGTAACAGAAAGCAATGTTTTAACACCTCTTTTAGATTTTGTTTTGCGTATGATACTCAACTTCTTCTGATCAGGAAACATATTTTTTCTAAATAGGGGTAGCCTGTGGTACCCTTTTAGATTTTGTTGTGCGTATGATACTCAACTTCTTCTGATCAGGAAACATTTTTTTTCCAAATAGGGGTAGCCTGTGGAAGAAAAACTAGAGCTAATGGTAAAAAATAAATATGATATTCCGATTCAGCACCCTGAAATTACTTTAAAACAGTTGAAACTTTTCCGATACGAGGCCAAAAACTTTTTTCTGTTGACCTGTGTTACGTTTTCGTATTGCAAACATGCGTATGTTTCAAGGTTCCCAATCACCCAGTTATTTTTTCCTACCTGTTCATCCTATTATGAGCCCATTGTCACCTAAAATATAATTAACATGTCGAAAAAAAGAGATTACAAGGAACAGTGGGAAAAGGGGTACACAACGATTATGTAACGAAGCTGATGAAACAAACGACAGTTGAAACTTTTATCACATTGAGGGAAAAATTCTGGCTGCAGAAAATGACCTCTCGTACTTTCAGGCTGATCCAAGGGGTTTTGGGACTCTATATTGGTCCACAGGTCTTCAAATTGGCGTTTTTTTCTGTAAATCTTACTTGTAAGCGAGTAAAAACCTCTGCAATTCTATAGTATATGGTAGTTCAAACTGTCGCAGTTCGCATTTCTGCAATGGTCGTAGCTGGGTTACTCTAAACAATTTACCAATCTTGCTGCTAATGGGTTAAAATAACCAAGTAAAATTAGTGATAGGAAAGAAATTTCAAAAATTCAAGTGTTGATGGCGAAGTACATAAGCAGGTCGAGAATGGCCAAAAGAATGGGGGAAAAGAGATATGTTGTGATGTAAAAGGCTGAGGTATTACGGGTGAAATAAAAATATGATTGATTCAAGTGGTTCCAAAACATTCAACATTGGGCTCCCGGTAAGTTACCTATGTGCTTGTGGCACAACGATTTTCGGTTGACAAGAAATACCTAAAAAACCAACAAAATCCCCCAACCATCAACCGCTAACAATAGTTAACTTATAACAGAGATTACAACTATATAAAAGGCTAATGGGTCATAAAAAATTATAAAGTTACGGGGAAACACAAAAACAATACCAAAATTAAATCTTAAGAAGAGCCTTAAATAGATAGAAGAAGCAGAGGCTCTATAGTTTTGAAACCCATACAATATATTTGGCTGTCTGGAACTTCCACTTGATACCAATACACGTACTGGACACCTTTCAAAGTTAAAAAACTTAAGTCAGTCACAGCCCAAGAACAAGAAGAATAAAAGCGGGTTTTAATGTATCTTCCTGACACACTTTCCACCCAATGGCATCGAAGTTAAAGCGGCACGTCGCATCATTTGGAAACCACCGACAAAGGTGCTGGTTATTTTTAAAGTTAGACCCTGATGGGAAAATAGGAAGAAAAGGAGATTGCGGTACGCGTCCTTATCTTTGCGATTCTGTAATACACGATATACTGAAATAGCTGAAAACGTTAGCTAGCGCATGTGCATGTCAGTTGCAGGATGTTAATGCAAGAAAATAGTCATGGTCCACAAAAATATGATTATTTTGTTTTATTATGAGATTTATATGTTCTTAAGCTATACAATGAGTATTATATTTAAAGAATAAGGAAAACACTACACGATATCAGCAAAACGATAATGGAAAAATTAACAAGTAGCGAAATTGGACAACATGACTCATTAAACTGTAATTCTAAAATAGTGTCGCCCATGAAAACAATTATGTCTCTGAAAATCTATCATATAGTAGGGTATGAATTCTCCAACGGAACCCTTAAATCAGTTTATCTTGTGATCTTTTATCCTGCACCTTAAACCCCTTATGCCATGTTCCACCGAAAAAGAAATATACCTACCATACCTTTTCTGCAAGTTGCCATCAGTACCTATTTAGTAAAACCTCTGGGTGGGAGGGGGGTAGTTTTGCATATGCGAAGACCATTGCAGCAGTGATTTTTATTTGGCTTTTTTATTTAAACGCAAGTGAGAGCCATACGATTAGCTTTTCATTAGACGTGCAGAGCCTTTTGCACACTAAAATGGTCTTAAATCTGTTCTTGAATAAAAGCTTATTACGAATATGTGTACAGTAATATGGCCATTAATAGCAGAAAAACACTTTTTGACATAGTCAATTATGTACATTCAACTAGAACATTTTGTTGGCTAATGATCATATAATCATTGTTCGCTTTATCTGCACACATTAACAAAGGAGATGCATGGTGCATTTTTGTATAATAATGTCGCTCGCTACTCATTCGCTAGTTGATGCGAGTGTACTAATTCACAGTACTGGGAAAGAGTATCTTAAATTCCAATAAATACATATCCTTTTCGAAACTTTCCGTTTGGGAAATGCACAATTGATACAAGTCCTTGGATAAACCTAGTTAGGGCAAATATCAGAATAACATTCTAGAATCCTGTCATATTTGGGAATCCCCTGAGCTCATAAAAAGCTTTTTATCTACGGGTTATGCTTTACGCTTAGGGGTCAACATTCTGTAAAATTAATGAGTTCGTACACCAGTACAACCAAAGGATTATGACTATTTCTGGCTTTGCAGAAATACACTTCAAAGACGTTTTAAAACACAATATAAAAATATTATTTTCTTATTTCCTGCGATGGGCAACAAAAAATCTTACAGATTTTTTTAAAGGTCCTTCAAATTGCAAATTGCAAGTGTATCAATAAACGAGCGAAGGTAGGAACTACTATAAAAATTTATTAATAATTTATTTTCTTAAAACAAAGAAAAGTCACTAGTAATAATGGATTAAAGTAATTTACACAGTTAGTCATATATATATCTTTATGTTTAAATATATTTTTAAGTAAATTTTTAACCCCGCCCTTCATCGAAATAAAAAAATCTCCCAAACGCCTTTATTTCCATATTGTTGTAAATGCAGCGTGGTTGTTTCGATAGAAACAGAACTCAAACCACACCGCAGTACATGGCATCCGGGCACATGAATGTGAAATTCATCTTGTCGGAAATGTGGCCTTCATAGTTTTATTATATTGTGCCGCTGGGGGGACGCCTTTCATCAAGTAGTTGCACACGCAAATGATTATCTGCCTTTGGGCTTGAGCTAAGTAGCCTGCGTTCTGGCATTGGGCTGCCTGTGAAAGATCGTCTCTCTGGAACGGGGCTAACTGAATAAAGCTTTCTTTCAGGCTTCGGGCTCTTACTAAAAAATTTCCTTTCTGGTTTCGGGCTTTTGTTGTAATCTTTTCTTTCAGCCTTAGGGCTAAGGCCAAACAATTTCCTTCCTGGTTTAGGGCTAATTGCAAATAGTTTTTTTTCTGGTTTTGGGCTAGCCATTTTCTTCCTATCTAACTTGGGACTACGCAAGATACTTCCTTGACTTTGCACAATAACTTTGATATTTTCTTTGGCTATCTTGTATTCCTCTTTTGTGAAATGTTTCTCTACAATTGGATCCACAAAACTAAAGAAATTATCTGCAGTTCGCGATAGTGTGAGAAGGGCAAGCATGTAGCTGTCTGGTTTGTTCTCGCGAAGAGCCACTTCTTTCATCTCCTTTTCCAAATCGTTTTCTGGCTGAAAATCTTTAGTAGGATATTTATGAAATATTCCAAAAAACCCAGAATGAACATCATTTAAAATTCCCCTTTTAACCAAATTATTTAAAGCTAAAGCAACACAACAGCTCTCGTCTGCTTTTTCAACCCAGTGAACTATTGGTATATCCTTGTTAGGCTCTTTACGATGTTTTGCCAGCATCTGATTAAAAATTGCGTCGTCAAGAAAGGACTGAGAAAATTTGGGATCTTTGATGGAAACCACCAAGCTCTGACAATGTGGATCTGGTGCTTGAAGTGAATGGGAATCAGAATAAATGTCAATCTTTCCAAGTGAATAAAGATCCAGTAAAACAGCAGCAAGGGCACCTGTACGTAAATGAAGGCTTGATTTCCGTCCATCGAGATTGCCAGTGCCAGCGTTGTGCCATAACAAACAGTACGATTCAGATAAGAACAGTCTTCGTTTTCTGAATACCGTAGGATCAAAATCTTTGTTTGTAACCAATAAACGAATTGCATTGCAAAAAGATTCGAAACATGCCTGTTGTTCTACGTAAACTGTAGCTGCAGCTCCTGCAGCGGCCCCTGCAGCTGCCATTTTACCTGCCACAAACATAACATAAAAAAGGACTTTAATATACCGCTACTTTAACATCTGCTCCACTTCATAACACAAGAAAAAAATTTCATTTGACATATCGGTTGTTTTAAAAATGCCTGACCCAGGTGGTTTCGACTGTAAGTAAATAATTTAAGTTTATTTGCATAATTTTATAAATAAGAAACTATAACTCGGTTTGTGTAAGCATACCAACTGCTATTTTACAAATTAGTGACCACAGAAAGAAAATAAAAATTCCAGGTCACCAGATCATTTAATGTCGTGTATCATCCAGTGACCTGTTGAAAATCATTAAATGGTAAAAAACCTAAAATCTTGATGCGCATGCGTTAAATTCACCAACTCAAATAAATACTTCCAATACACGCTTTTTAGAACTAACAAGTAATTTGTTTGGTCTAAATTATGTGCAGTAATTTTTTAAAATCTCAGAATTAAAATATGCTTTTTTCAAACAAAGTTTGGAGGGTAGAAAATATAAATAATCCAATATACCTTTACATGTCATTTTTAAAATGTTCTTACCCAGTTATTGTTAAAGAAAAGTCCAATTAAGTTACATGCTTCTAATTCCAAATTTCCTTCACTTTTATATGTGAGCCAAGTGACTCTCTGGTTTAAAAAGTGCTGAAAATAACTGTTCACGTTTTTTGCTTTTGAAAATTTTACCTACTACATTAACTTACTTGTTTGCAAATATGATGGTAGGAATCCTTAAACATATTAAATACTTTCGAAATTTCAGCCACAATAATATCACTATATTTTTAGTTATATAAAACATGTGCACTCAAATCTACCTATTAAAGATAAAAGTGATTGTGTAATGTCTCGCCCTCATATACGCGGTAGTTATACTTGACCAAGAGTTTGCTGCACAGTGGAGGGGGATCCAATAAACACAAAGAATCAAAACATCAAAAGGCAACAACTTGAATAAACATCTTTTCAGGCTATAATGACCAAATAGTAGTAGTAATAGTAAAGTATAGTAAAGTATAGTAAAGTATAGTAAAGTATAGTATAGTATAGTATACTATACTATACTATAATTTACACAGTGACACTAAAAATTTAATCAGCCTGTCCGATTTCACAAGTTCCAGGTCCTATCTAACAAGCAAATTTCAATAAATTATTACACATATAACATGAACTGATGGCAACAAATAACCTGGAACAAGACTAGTACGGACAAAAACCAAGAAAAAAAGGTAAGTTCTAGAAGTTTATTAGCCTTTTCATGCACACAACATATGTGTACATGAATATATGAGTGCATCCATGTGCATGTGTTGGAGGGAAGGGGGTTGTTACAGCTTACCACAGAGGGAAAATTAATGCTCTGCTTACTGTCAGGATAAAAATCAACAATTAGAAAAAGCATGTACTGATTTTTTCTAACTAAATGACTTTGCACATTAAGGGTTTTCAAAAGATGTGGTGTATATTCCATAAACTAAAAGGATCATGCAAGAAAACATAACTGGAAGATAACAGTTAACTCCATGGGGGATAATGTTTGTACATTATAACGAGCATACTTACTCTCCTTTATTTTAATAAGTTGATTGATTATGCATAAAATACATAAAGATTTAGCTCAGTGGGTTAAAGTTACCCTCAATCTCAAGAACTGACTTTCAATGGCACCAAGCATTAGTGGGTCTAGAACCTCTAAACTAATCTTTTGCTGATGCTAACATATTCTCTTGTAATGGAACAAAAAACTGAAATATTGTATAAAGTCTAGGGTTCCAAGTAAACATTGGCTTGGTAGGAATATGGGGAATAGAGTCCAGAGGCATTCAAAACTTCCGCAGTGATCTAAAGTTGTCAGTTGCAGTAGCCCCCAAACAGGTGACCAAAAATGATGTAAATTTGTATGGTCAGGACGAGTGCTCTCTCCTTATTCCACCTTTCTCTGTGTCTGTCTGTCTGTCTGTCTTCTGGCAGCTGGTCTTTAACAAAATCTTTCAGGTTGACAGGAATTACAGGACAACATAGAAATCAATTACCCATACAACTGTTTCAATCATTATTAATATTACATTATATATTGCGAAGATACAATATGACTGCATCAATAAAGTTAAATTTTCAATAAGAGTACTCAAATGGGTTTTTTCTCAATTTTATTGGACTTCAAGATATTAACAAGTCCTAAAAGTGTGTGTTTTGCTTTTAAGTTTTGATTTCCTAATAGTTGGTTTATTCAGATAGGTGTGGAATATAGTTAAAGTTCGCCACGTTACACTATCAGCATAAGGGTCGACACTGTCAGGTGAACAGGCTTTACCTTGTTCTCTTCAATCAATGATGGTCATCAGTTTTAGTCACTCTGAATTAGATTGGATTTAATCTTAAGGAAACAAAATGCATCTTAATTTGAAAATAGATTTTAAACTTTTAAATTTATCTTTTTTTGAGGAACCATGGCTTAATGGTTAGTGCTACTGCACCATAGCCAAGAATTCCGGGTTTGCTTCCCCAAACAGGTGACTTTGGAAATTCACAAAAGAAAAAGCCATTGGTTGGCATCAGGAAGACCATCCAGCCAAGAAATTTTTAACTGCCAAATCCAAGTCCCTGTGAAGGGCACCGTCTGAGCCCCAGTTACTGGGGGGGGGGGATGATGTTAAAGTCATCATCATTTAACAAAAAAAGTGAAATTGACGAGGCTGGATCTTTGTGGATTTGCAGAGGGGTCAGCTAAAATTCCTGAAACTATGGTTGCAAAGCTACTTTGCAAAGAAAAATTCTTGAACATCAAAGTGTAATTGAGTTATCCAAAACCCTATGTTTTACAAACATACCCAGAATACACATGTCTCATATCACTACGTTAAAGAGTGTGGTGTGTCTAATAAAGTTTAAGCTATGTAGTGTAGTACTGACAATATATTAGCTGATATAATGATTAAGGGTCTTCTGAAAGGTCTGTTTAACCACTTCTGAAACAGATTAGGGATTACTTCTTTATCTCACAATTGTTATGATTACTATGGTATTGTAACTGATAATTATCTAGTACAGAAAATAAATGCAAAGTGGAAGTGTTTGACATGTGATGTCCATCTTTCATTGTTCTTGTACACCCAAATGTTCTTGTAATTTCTGGAGTCAAAACTGTGTTCAAGTTGCCCTCAAGAAAGATACAAGCTATGTCGTTCTCTCTTGAGTTTGTTCTGCACTTCATGTATAGCTAACTGTTATCAGTTTCTATCCCTAAATACCCCATTGTTGTTTTTAGGGTTTATTTAGTCATTTTGATTTTTCTAAATTAAAGCTGTGTTGCTTAAGTCTATTTTGCTCTTTTAAGGTCTTAAAAGTGTGGCACTGCAGTAAAACAGTTGGTTTACTCCTATTATTTGGAAGCTTGCTAGCCACTAACATCATCTTTTCATAAACATGTCTTGATAGGTTCATTTGGTAGTAACATTTCTTGTTTGTTTGAAGACACAGGGCTTGCATCAAGGGTTGCAATTTACATGCAGATTCCTAGCATTTCCCAGTATACAGAAGTGACAGCAATGGTAGCAATAGCTGCAATGGTTGTCTTGTAGTAGGGCATAAACGTTTTCAAGAGGGCATGGGTCTGGAAGAACAAGGGGCAAAGGTATTACTCATTTTGCTGGGATACGTGGAATGATACTTAGATATTCCTTCATTCACTGACCAACCACTTTGTTAGAAATACAGAACATACTACACCTTTATATTCCAACAAGTACCCCCCTTCAATATTATGACCAGAAAACCAGCAATATTATCTGGAAAGAACTGCGTGAATATGGGGATTATCAGAATCAATGGTGACAATATTTGACTTCAACAACAACATAACCATCAGATTACCACTGAGACTTGAAGCCAGTCACCACTGTAAAAAACTACAGAGAAAAAGCCAATTGACAGGACCAAACCATTAACCAAGGAGGCAATAACTGAATATTACAGAGGCATTTTCACTGGTGTTGGATGGCTCCAACCTCCAGTATTTTTCAGTCCAAATGTCAATACACTAAGTACCAATGAGCAAATGAGAGAAGAAAACTGAATTTGACTTATATGTTGGCAAAGTGATGTTACAAAAAGTGAATGTCTTTTGCAGAGACTCTAAACAAATTGTGATTTTTTATATATCTTAGCCAGACAATAAAGAAACCACTGGATCAGAAGGCATCAGAAGGCATCAGAAGGCATCAGAAGGCAACACTCAATAAACACTAACACAAACTTTAGAATCCTAAGTGTTTTACTGTATCTGATGTGAAGGATAGGTTTTTCACCATACTGTTACACAAAAAGTCATTAAAAATAACAATGATACACACATGTGGATCTTATTGTTGGCAAAGACTACCATTTGGTATCCATAGCACACCGGGAGAATTTAAAAGGCAACTCATGACTGCATAATAACTTAATAGTACTGCACCCATAGTTGGTGATTTATTAGTGTATGGATGTGGAGACACATATGAGCTGGCAGAAGCCCAACATAAAAACCTAATAGTAGTAATTGAAAGAGTCTGAACAATGGACACAAGATTTAATCAGGTTTAATTCAAGGCAAGTTTAAAAAGAAGAAGCAGAAGTTTGTCAGACACATTTTAATGCAAAATGATATTAAAGCCAACTCTGAGAACATCCATGTCATCATCATCATCATCATCATCATCATCATATTTGGTTTAACGTCTGTTTTACATGCTAGCATGTGTTGAACGATTTCTTGAAATTGACTTTCAAGTTATCCTATCCTTCACCAGGTCTCTGCTGACACCTTTTTCTTTCAGATCCATCCTTATCACTTCCTCCCATGTTTTCTTTGGTCTTCCTCTGCCAGTGGTTCCTGTCACCTTGATTGTTCTACATCTACTTGTCCAAGCATTCTTGTCCATTCTCTCCACATGACCAAACCAATGAAGCCTCCTATTCTGCATACAGCTGCCAATACTGTCCAGATTCAATCTCCTTCTGAGTTCATTAGAACTGAGCCTGTCCTTTAGACTTACATTGCACATCCATCTTATCATTCTCATGTCATTCCATTCCATGCGGCTGACATCTTCAGCTTTCACTGGCCAAGTTTCACTGCCATAAATCATTGTGCTACGTACACATGCCTGGTAGACTCTACCTTTGGTAGGTAATGGCAGAGCTCTGCTGGTTAACAATGGCATTAACTCCCTGAACTTACTCCATCCACTGTTAACCCTTGCTGTAACACTTGCACCAGCTCCTCCCTC
>RDPX01000205.1:366416-385742 GCA_003991215.1 Morbakka virulenta
ACCATACCATCACAGTCTTCTTCTTCTCAGCATTGTTTCCAATGGTTCTACTCCACATCTATTTGCTACCTCTTTACTACTGATATTGTCTTGCCAAGTTATTCCTGCCAGGTACCAGAGCATTCATCTGTCACAGCTTGTCAGCCCTGTCTTCAATCTATCTATCATTGGCCAGCCTTCCAAACCATACACTAACACCAACCTGATCCATGCATCAAAAATTTGTGCTCTGTTATTATTATTATTATTATTATTATTATTATTATTATTATTATTATTATTGAGTGGTGGAGCAATACGAGCCCATGGGGGACTCAGGGGTAGAAACCCCAGCAAACCCATCCGACTACTATTATTATTATTATTATACTATTATTATTATTATTATTATTATTATTATTATTAGTAGTAGTAGTAGTAGTAGTAGTAGTAGTAGTAGTAGTAGTAGTAGTAGTAGAAGTAGTAATAATAGTAGTAGTATTTCTATCTTTATAGAGGATGATACAATTCAGTTGATTAAAATAAAAATATAATAAACACTGCTGTCAACATGTGTCCTCAGCTGTGAACATGTTTTTCAATGGCAGGCTCTTGTTCACTAGAAGGCTGGCAATCTCTCTCCACTTTTGCCATGCAGTAGAGACTCTCATCCTTACAGTTCATTCAACTCCTCCCTGAGTATCCAGTAGGTCACCAAGGTAACAAAACTCCTTCACCTCTTTGACAACCTCTCAATCTATTTGGATGTCATCATTGTCTTCCTCCTGGAATTGATTCCAACCATTGCGGGTAGGTCATCAGAAGT
The DNA here is from genome assembly GCA_003991215.1 of Morbakka virulenta. NCBI lineage: Eukaryota > Metazoa > Cnidaria > Cubozoa > Carybdeida > Carukiidae > Morbakka > Morbakka virulenta. The sequence continues at coordinate 367,222 of RDPX01000205.1, forward strand.
TCAAATTACCATGTACTCTTTGTAATCCTGTACATTGCTTGTGCCACCAGTGCTGGCAAGAGATACACAGAATCAAGTTTTGACCAACTCCCCTTCCACATGGAAATTTCCCTCCACATGAAAATGATAACTTCATTTTTCAGTAAGGACACTTATTCTCTCCTGCTCAGATATTGATGAAATACAGAACACAACCACTGCTACCAACATCAAAAGCTGCACTTACCCCACTGCCCATAGATGTCAATAGCACAAACCAATAGATTATCAAGAAATGGGTAACAGTTGTGATGATTTGTGATCAACAAGCACGTCAAATCCACTTCAAGCCAGATGTCAGTGCATATGCATATGCTAAAGCATCTCCTCAAAAACCATAGAAAACCATGGGTATACAGACAAATAAGTGATTCAGATGATCAATTAAATACCTCAAAAACACCCAATAACACCTCTATTCAATGAAATAGGAGTCCATATAACACCTGCAGCAGACCCCTCAAACCCCTTCTAATTTGTATGCCAGTACTTGTTGACCTTCAACCAATGCAATGACAGCCAACATCAGGGCAAACTAAAAGTAACAGACACCCCTCCAACTATACTACACAATTAACAACACTTGCACAGCCACAACCTTCTTCACCAAAAGCTGCAATAGACTAGTAATTATTCATGAAAGGCCAAGGAGAATACTTACACTCCCACCCAAGTGTGAGGACTAAGATATGTCATAGAGACCAGTTGTGATTGGCAATCCTTAAGATTTTTTTGTAGTTTTCATAGGAGGAGGAATGATGTACTTGCTACTCCACCCACCATTCTTAGTCTTATATGTTTATATTTTTGGCAGTCACAGCACTTTGTAAAGCATGTGTTGTATTTCTGCTATATTAACATTGTGTTTATTTTTGTTTTTTTAGACTATATATATATATACATTTGAGTTATTAGTTGCTTTGAGCCAATATTACACAGTTTACTACAATCAAAGCAACTAATTGGCAATGGAGAGATTTATGAAGCCTGAAAGACTTGCCACTAATCCAGATACGACTGATGCTGATAAAGTATATAAACATTGGTTTAGAACTTTTACTAATTTCATAGACTCCTTAGACAATAATCGTGAAGCCACTGATGGTAGTGGAGCTAGAGCCAGAACAGTTAACAAGTTCAATATTCTGATCAACTATATCGAACCAAACATTTATGAGTATATCTCAGACTGTAATACGTATGAAGAAGCTATTGAGACATTAAAGAATGTATATATTAAACCGAAAAATGTAATCCTCGCTAGGCACATTTTATCAACTAGAAAACAGCAGGTGGGAGAAACCATTGACCAGTTTCTGAATGAGCTAAAAACCCTTGCTAAAGATTGTAATTTTACTCCTGTGAGTGCCGATGAGTACAAATCAGAAATGATACGAGACGCCTTTATAAATGGCATATCATCGAACGTTATACGTCAGAGGTTACTTGAAAGCCGAACACTTAACCTTCAAACTGCAATAGAAAAAGCTAGAGCTCTCGATACTGCACAGCAAAGTTCTAACCATTACACTCATTCTCCTGGAATAAATGCAGCTATACCAAAACCTGATGAAGAAAGTAGTTCGAACCCTGTTGCTGGTATTACCAACAAACCGCAAGGGAAACAGTCTACTTGCTGGTTTTGTGGAAATTCTCGCCACCCCAGAACGAAGTGCCCTGCCAGAGAAGCTACCTGCTACAAATGTAAAAAGGTAGGACATTTTGGAAAATTATGCAGATCTTCTACAACTACTAGTGCAGCAATCCTAGCATCTTCTCTGCAATTTGATGATGATTACTTTTGTGCATCTGTCGCATCATCTAACTCGCCTTTTCGTGTGACTACACCTATTCTTTTAAATGATAAATATCGAGCTGAAGCCTTGATCGATAGTGGAAGCACAGATAAAAGCTTTATTAGTGAAAAGCTAGTCAATTTACTAAATCTTAAAACAATTTCATCACAGCATACAATAGGAATGGCGTCTGCTTCATGCACTGTGAAGTCAAAGGGGTATTGCATAGTTTCAATAACCTTAGGAGAACAACGGTATCTGAAAGTGAAACTTTTTATTCTCGAGAACTTATGTACAGATGTCATTCTTGGTACAGACTTCCAAGAGCAGCATAAAAGTATAACAATTGAGTATGGTGGAAGTAAACCTCCACTGACATTTTCAGCATTAACTACCATGAAAACCAAACCACCAAAACTGTTTGAACACTTGTCACAAGATTGCAAACCGATTGCGACGAAATCAAGAAAATATTCCAGTGTCGATAAGAGTTTTATTACATCTGAAGTTCAAAGGTTGCTAGAGCTTGGTATCATTGAACCAAGTACTTCACCATGGCGGGCACAAGTTATTGTTGTTCAAGAGAAAACAAAGAAACGAATGGTAGTAGACTATTCAGAAACAATTAATAAATACACCCAGTTAGACGCGTATCCTTTACCGAAAATCGATGAAATGGTAAATGCTATTGCAAAGTATAAGGTATTCAGTACAATAGATTTGCGTTCAGCCTATTATCAAATTCCATTATCAGAAGAAGACAGGCAATTCACGGCCTTTGAGGCAGATGGAAAGTTGTACCAGTTCACAAGAATGCCATTCGGAATAACCAATGGATCGTCCTGTTTCCAAAGAGAAATGGATTCATTTATCGACACTAGCAAATTGTCTGATGCATTTCCTTATTTAGATAATATTACAATATGTGGGAATAATCAGGAAGAACACGATGCAAACCTTGAGGAATTTATGAAAGCTGCAAAGGAGAAGGATCTCACATTTAGTGAAGAGAAATGCACATTTTCTACAGATGTCATTCATTTATTAGGATATCGTATATCTCATAACTCAGTACAGCCTGATCCAGATCGATTAGCACCCTTACTTAACTTACCTATACCTAAAAACCCGAAGGAATTAAAGCGAGTGATCGGTCTGTTTTCGTATTATGCTAGGTGGATACACAAGTTTTCAGATAAGATTCGAATTCTGAATATTGTTACCAAATTCCCATTGTCCAATGATGAGGTCAAAGCTTTTGAATCACTAAAACAGGAACTTACAACAGTTGCAATGCAACCTATCGATGAGAATACGCCATTTACGGTCGAAACAGATGCTTCTGATTTTGCGATTTCTGCAACTCTTAATCAGGGTGGTAGACCAGTCGCATTTCACTCTCGGACATTACAAGGAAGTGAACAGTTCCATTCACCAGTTGAAAAAGAAGCACAAGCAATAGTCGAGTCTATTCACCATTGGAGGCATTTTCTTTTGGGTAGACATTTCACTTTAATTACTGATCAACGTTCTGTGTCATACATGTATGATTATAAATCAACTAGTAAAATAAAGAATGATAAAATCATGCGCTGGAGAATTGCTTTATCTCCATACTCATATAGTATTCATTATCGACCTGGTAGTTGTAATAGTGGACCTGACACTTTCACAAGAGTTAAGTGCGCTGCGATACCATCAGAAAATCTACACCACATACATGCAGCTTTATGCCACCCAGGAGTTACACGTCTTTATCACTTTGTCAAAGTTAGAAATCTTCCTTATTCTTTGGAAAATGTTAAGCAGGTATGTAGGGACTGTAGTATTTGTCAAGAAGTTAAGCCCAGATTTTACAAGCCCTCTCAAACGAACTTAATCAAAGCTACTCAGCCATTCGAGAGGATATCAATAGATTTCAAGGGACCTTTACCCTCAGCAGCCAGACATCAGTTTTTACTAACAATTGTGGATGAGTATTCTCGGTTTCCGTTTGCATACCCTGTAAATGATGTGAGTACACAAACAGTTATAAAATGTTTAATGAATTTATTTTCCATCTTTGGCATGCCAGGGTATATACACTCAGATAGAGGCACCGCATTCATGTCAACAGAACTTAAGCAGTGGTTATTCTCGAAAGGTATCGCCACTAGTAGAACAACACCATACAATCCAACCGGTAATGGACAGGTTGAGAGGTATAATAGTATTATTTGGAGATCTGTACTACTTGCTCTAAAATCTCGAAACCTGCCAATAAATCAATGGGAAAAAGTATTGCCTGATGCGCTTCATTCTACAAGGTCATTGTTATGCACATCAACAAATTGTACACCACACGAACGACTTTTCGATTACCAACGTCGTTCGGTCACTGGGACCTCAATGCCATCATGGTTAATGAGTCCAAGACCAGTCCTAATGCGAAGAAATGTACGCAACAGTAAATATGATCCACTAGTAGATGAAGTGAGTTTAATCGAAGCAAATCCGCATTATGCTCATGTTAAACTTCCAGATGGTAGAGAAACAACAGTATCAACAAAACAACTCGCCCCAATCGGAAATCCCCATCTGGATACCGAGCAGATGTCCATAATTGATATTGACACTATAAATGATGGTGACAAAGAAAATAGCCAAACCGAGAACGATATTGTGGACACTCCAGATACTTCAGAAGCATTAATAAACGTACGAAGATCAGAAAGAATAAGAAGAGCTCCAAATAGATTGGACTTATGATTGTTTAATACATTCTGGTTGAAACCAAATTTAGGCAACTCATCAGCGTCGCTATGTTGGGTTGGCCATTTGTGGTGCTCGAATGCCCACCACACATATTTTATTCATTTATAGGCAATCTAACAGCGTCGCTATGTTAGTTTGGCCTACTGTTATGTTGGATTATTTTGTGTTATGACTGTGGACAATAATTAAAAATAGCAGAGGGTGAATGTTGTATTTCTGCTATATTAACATTGTGTTTATTTTTGTTTTTTTAGACTATATAATATATATATATATATTTGAGTTATTAGTTGCTTTGAGCCAATATTACACAGTTTACTACAGCATGTCTATTGAAGAGACAATGTGACATTTATTTGGTTTTACTTTTCTTTGACTTGTAACTGAATTCTCTTCATGAAATGATACAGCCACAACCCTAAGGCTTCTATGTGCTTTTCTGGCAATTTTGCCAAGTGCCTGCTTAATATATGAGTGTTATGAAATTCTGCTTTATGTGTGAGAGACAAAATTTAAAAAAATACGTAACTCAAATTGCTTATATTCTAATGAGCAAATAAGATCCAAGTTGTAAATGACATATGCTTTTTCTAGTTAGGAGTGTGCACAGCAACAAATGCTAGTTGTCTTTAAAACAAAGTTGTCTGCTCTTGACATCTTAGTATGCATGTCTGAAAATGTCACTAATGGGAAATCAGGGACCCATTGACAATAGCAAAATTTAACAAAAGTTAACTTTACCTTACAATGACAACATTAAACAGGCCAAGAAAAATATCTCTTTGAAAACAATTTGGAAATACATCAAGACCAGCCAGTGATTTCTGCAGGTAATGCCCTAACATGTGACAACAAAATGCTTTAGTCAAACAAAAACTTAGTGATGAATCACGACCAGGAGGTGAACAAACCTGCGACACTAAAAATGTAGGCCTGAAAAGCTGGGAAACAGGGGTGCAAAAAATAAAAATGTTAGTACTTAGATGTCAAGTTTACGGTGCCAATTGGGAAAATATTTGATTCCAATTAAAATTGTTAATCAGGTAAAGGGTAGGAGCCAGGATCTCTTGGTTATGAATGAGTGACAGGGGACACTGGGAATGTGAATCTGATTATGCAGACTTTGCTCTCCAGTTTGGCTTTAAATCTTACCAACGCCCTTTCATGGCTAACGTAAGAATGCGTAGATATGATACAATTCCAATAGTGGAATGTAAGGCCACTGCAATTTACCACACCATTAAAAAGAATTTCAAAATCTTCCACCCCTACAAAGGCATTGCAAAACACACATGGGTAAAAATAAAATCTCGCACAGAAATAATGAAGGGATCAGTTTCCCCTAAAACTCGACTTCTCATCACGTGACATGACAACACACAATGGTGCAGCAAATTATGTATGTTCTTTTATTGATCAGAGTTCTTTTGTCTGTATTTATCAGATTAAACTTGAACCCTTGATGGCCTTTCATACCAATAAAGTTATAACTATTGCCAGTTGCTATTTTTTGGCTAACGGATATCGTTTACTACTGCAAATAAACCTTGAAACAACTCAAAATTTGCCAAAGTTTCGTGAGTAGGGGCTCGTTTCAGCTACCAGAAATTAAAATTTGTCAAATAATTAAAATCGTTAACCGTTGCAGTTTAATTTTAACAAAAAATGATGTAACATCATTCTTGAGTTTGCAGATAATAAACGACGTCTGCTAGCTGGATAAACAAAATTTTGCAACTAAATCAAACCTTGAAATAAAGCACCCCGAGAAAACAGTGGAGTTCAAAGTTTGAAAAAAAATATGTTAAGTTTGAGTATCCCGTCAACGTCTTGTAACCCTAAACCCAAAACATATCAGGCTATCCAAATTAACTTTTGACTCACTAAGAAAACAAGAGAAGATAACATAAGTACTCTTACCTTACTCGATACCCTTCAGGCTGCTCACTTCTGGAAAATGACCAACACATTGAACCCGATTTTTATTGAAAGATTGCAACACAACAAAAGACAAAGTATTAAATTTCGCATTCCACGGAATGGACTTTTCATCAAACAAATGACTAAAACAAATTACAAAAGAAAGAACTTTTCATTAAAGAAAATTGATGTTCAGTGTGCTAATTAAATTGATTGCATTCCTTACATGTGAGGTCCATTCCGCGAAATGCGAAAACCAATACCAATAATTTGGATCCCGAAATGTTCTGTGCTCTCAGTTTTTTCGGAAAGGAAGTGCACACAATATATTAACGTGAAAAGATGATTCATTAGAATATCAAACCTCAGGTTTGCCTAGATAAATTAAGGATAAAAACTAAGATCAGTTCTGCAAATCTGAATTTTCAAATTTCTTATGATGTGTTTACAGCTATATGTTGACCGCCATCCCATCTCCCTATCACTCTCTCTCTCTCTCTCTCTCTCTCTCTCTCTCTCTCTCTCTCTCTCTCTCTTTCTCTGTTTTNTATTTTCTCTTTTAAACGCCCTGGGCGTTTATAATTTTTTTTAAGGAGGCGTTTATTGGAGAGGGGCGTTTATTTCAAAAATAAATATTTTATCGTATCATAATTTTTCCCCCCACAGAAACAACTAATCATAAATAATCATAAATAATCATAAATAATCATAAATAATCATAAATAATCATAAATAATCATAAATAATCATGAAAGTTACAAATCATTAATTTCAACAAACTCATCTTCGGTCTCATCCTGGTCGATAAGGTTGAATTCATGATTTGCTTCTTTGACGTCTGAGTCAGTTGCCTCGAACGGATTTTTATTTAGGAAGTCGGCATCTTTTGAACACTGAAATTGTTCTTTAAGAACTGCTGAACCTGAGGCACAAGGTTGTCCCTTTTTAAAACAATGGATCATATCGTCCTGACTACCATTGTTTTTCAAGTTTAATCCACAGCTTTTAAATGACTTGGTTATGTCCTAACGACCCCATGCTTCCAAAATCCAGGTGACAACTAATTCTCTTGGCGCAGCTGTCATGTTGCCGGCTTTGGTATACTCATGAAAACCAGATGCTGGCCATTCATCATAAAGTTCCATTATGTGGCTTTTGAATGGTTTGTTCCAACAAACTTCTGGGGCTTGAATGTATTTTGTGCACGCTCCAGGAACAAGGACGTCGTCTCTTCTCATTTCTTTCAACAGCTTTTTGACGTCGTCTGTCATTTGAGCTTCACACGTATCCCAGGATAACAGTCGCTTTTGACAAGTAAACATTCCTATGATCTTTCTTAAATATACAAGAACGAGTTCTTCATTCATCTGACCGTTCGGCGAAGATGCACAACGACTTTTAAATCCATCATTGAGACTCAAGAACGTCCTCTTCTTGTTCATTGTCTGTCAGCTTTCGTCCCCAACCTTCAAGTCTGAATTGTTTTCCTTTCATATTGGCTTCTTTCTCTTCATTATTGACCTATTCGCGAACTCTTTTGCGGTCAATACTAAACCTTTTCGCTGCAGAATGACGAGAATTTTCCTTTGCGTTCATAATAACTTTTCCTTTAAATTCCATTCTGTATTTTTTTCTTTGTTCGCCCTTGTGAGAAATTGCTTGAGTTGATAATTCCGCTTGATTGTTCATCTTGCTTTTGTAAAACTGCAGCATGTAATCATGGACTCCATGCATTTAATGTACCAGATTTGTTTAGAAGTCACGTTTTCTATTCGTACAATGCATTGGTTTTACTCGTTGATCGAAATGATGATTCGAATTTTCAATTTAAAAAAACGTGTCTTTTAGATGCAATGCAATGGTTTCACCCTTTCTTTAATTTGCAAGACCTACAAGACAGAAATAGCAAGAGCTGTAGAGAAACGTAATTTTGAACTGGACCATAAGATATTATTAGGGGTCACCATGTTTATAAAAGTATTTGGACGTTATGTGTTGAAGAAACACCAGTAGCCCGTCAGGATGATCGCCCCGAAGCACTAGAATATAAGTTTGCCATTGGGATAAATAAAAATAACGAGGAAGAAAAGGAAGAATTGGTTGGTCATGTCCCTATAGAAATTTCAAGTCTGATGCACAATTTTCTGAATGAAAACCCAAGCAACCAAATAACAGTCAAAGTTACGGGAAATGAAAACTTGAAGTGGGTTTAGTGGTGCCTGCAGAATTTACAGCTCCAACCAAAAGCAAGAAAATAGCGATGGTGCTAGATGAAGAAATTTTCAAAAGAAAAACTAGATATAAATCTTGCTTAGAATTGAAGCACCAGAAAAAAAGTTGTATCGGATGTTTCCGGTGTATAATTAACGTATTTTCATAAAAGAGAAAACCGCAGATAATAAAAGGTTCGTGTTTTATTTCACTCCAACAGCATAACTGTCTATTTTTCTGTTAAACGCTCCTTTTAAACCCTTTAGGGATGGGACGTGTATTAGAGAGGGGCGTTTATTAGAGAGGGACGTTTATCAAATGTTTTTGATTTTAGACAGGGCATTTATTGGAAAGGGGCGTTTAAGAGAGAAAATACGGTATATAAACATGCAGATTTCCATTTACGTATCGATTATGCTGTTCAAAACTTAAATGATAGCTTTTTTTGAATGAAGCAATGATATCGACCCTGCAAATCACTCTTAGTTGTAGTTGGTTTATAATGAAATGGCTTACTGTATGTGAACCAAAAATGATTCTCATTCGCATCAAAATATACTTCACATCAGTCACTTCACTTCTTGTCCACGGTAATTCAATGCCATATAAAAAGCAAGACCATGGATTTTTTCTCAAGACTTATTGTTGACCATTGCTTTCGATCAAACCAAGCAGCAGTAGCGAAAGAACGATTCTTTACATCTCTTAAACTTCGTTGTGTTGGGATGTTTGGGCCCTGCCTCGTTATTTTGAACTTTTCTGGAATACGAAGCGTAGATAAGAGGTTTTTCAAGAGGAAATAAACTTCATTTGAATTATCAATACCGCAAGAGCTAATTTCTAATTTTGTTTCACTTAAGACTTTTACTTGGAAGACACATTGATAATAAAAATAATAAAAACAGTAATAATGATAATAATAATAAACAATTATAATACGGATAAAAATGATAACAATAACATTGCAGACAAAAAAATTTGATCAAAGCAGCAAGTATCGTTGCAGAAAATATGTGTATGGATGTTACGAAAAAGCCCGAAAAGGTAAAGAGAAGAGGTGAGAAGTATGACCCTTGGTGAAAGAGGAGGATACAGGATAGCATAAAAACACCTTTAAAGGACATTTCTGTGTTAGGTTAAAAAGATAAAGCGGAGCTTAGAAATCAGCAGAAACATTTACCATCAAATATAAAGTATAGCATTGAAAACAAAAGAGTTGCAGGTGGTAATACGCTAATAGAGGAGCTCAAGCAATTTTTAATGGCAAAGAAAGCAAAAATAGTGAGGTATGACCAACGAATAAGGCAATACAGGCAAAATAGATTATTCAGAGTAGATCAAAAGAGATTTTACAAGGAAGTAAATTAAGAGCGTACAAATGATGTAATGATGCAGTAATATTTGGAATTCTGGTTTAAAAATGTGCTTTTTTAGTATTGAAGAGAGGCGAAGTGAAACAAATGGATGGACTGGTGTTACCATCTGGGGATGTTATAAAGCAAATTGACAAGGAATGATATAAGTATTTGGTAATTTTAGAAATAGATAAAATGACGGAGGAGAAAATGAAACGTAGGAAGAGAGATGAATACTTCCGTAGATAAAGACTAGTCCTGAAGTCGAAACTGAATGGCGAAACAAGGCTGCAAGTATCAATTCTTTGTAAGTGTCGCTCATTAGATATGGGGCAGGGGTAATTATGTGGACAGTAAAAAAGCTTAAGAGACGAGAAAGCTACTGAAGAAGTGACACTAACAGGTTGTATGTACAAGGAAAAAAAGGAGGTGGAGGGTTAGTTGGTCGTCAAGATTCCATTAGAGCAGAAGATTAAAACGTAGCATTATACATAAAGAGTGCTGCATAAGTACTTTTGCTAGAAGTGAAAAGATCAGAATTGATGCAAATCTGAAAGCAAATGGACAGAAGAAACGATGTATGGACAATTGCGCAGAGATGTGGAAGAAAGGACGGACCCAGATAAAAGGTGGCTGTGGTTGTCAAAAAGTAATTTAAAACCGAAAACAGAAGCCTTAATATGTGCTGTTCAAAAACAAGCGCTAAGAACTTATTATAGAGCAGAAAGTGATAAATACAGGATTTATGGTAAGAAAGAAGAGACTGTGTGGAGTATTACCAGTCACAACTATGGTACGGAAAGAATACAAGAGGAGTCACGACAACATTGCAAGGATAGTATACTGTGCGCTCTGAGGAAAGCATAACCTAGAAAGAGATGACAGATGTTACGACCATAAATTTGAAGGTGCTGTAGAGGATGAAAACACAAAAAGTCTGTGGGAATTTATGATTCAGTGTGACCATGAGATAAAGCATAGGAAACCTGACATTGCTTTTTCAGAGGAGGAAAGCAAGCAAAGTTGGGCAATAGATATTGCCTGTCCAACGGACAATAAGGTACGACAAAAATGATTTTAAAGAAGGACAGGTATGATAGGTTAGCATTTGAGATAAAGCAATTGTAGTCAATAAAAAAGGTGGTTGTCATACCAACGATTGTTAGAGCTTTGAGAAGAGTGAGTAAGAACCTTGAGAGTTATAATAAACAAGTAGGAATCATAAGACGGTTGGAATAGTTACAGAAAACAGCACTATTTGAGACACCTCGAATACTTCGGAGGGTGCTTGAAAAATAAAGTTAAAAAAAATATAATAGTAACAAAATGTAAAGTGATTCTTCAGTTTGGAAGCCATTTTCGGTCAAACCACACCACTAACAAAAAATTAGATAAAACCAGTGAAGGGGTGAAAATACAAAATAATCTCTCTGTCAATGTTATCTTCCATTATCATCCATTCTTCAATATTTGTGGTGATGATACTGGCCGTTATATTGGTCTTGCTGTCAATCTCTCTTCCTTTGTACCGTTGGATTTTGCTGCTGACCTTGTATCTTTCAACATTTACAGTACTAAATTCGTGTCTTACGATGGTCTGCTGATTTTCTTTTTTTCTTCCAGTTACATCGATTGTAGTTCTGTCGTGTCACCTGGTGAGAAAACTGAAGAACTGGAGCAAAAGCTTTCGTTCTCGGTATTACTTTCTCAGATTATCTTGCTTTTGATTCTCATGCAAGCCAATTAATTCTGCTTGATGTAAAGTTAGAGCATTGTATACCTCACGCCTGAAATCATCATGATAACTATACAATATCTTTGTATATTAAAAAGCTGTCATGCTCATCCCTGCCTGAGTCTTGCAGCTGCATAATGACATGGTTACAAAAGTACTGTTCCCATAATCAGATAGTTTAGAAAAAAGGACCTCTAAAGAAAACAAGTCGGCCCATACCTTGTTGATGACGCTCGCAATTAAAAAGGGTTATCATAAAAGTTAAAGAAATTCAAAGGAATGTCAGTAAAAAGGGGCGAATTTAGTGTTTCAATGTCAGTGCAAGGGTAGTTTTATCAAATATTTTGATTTAGGATTAGTACCACTTTTTATGAGTGCACCCACCGGGTATTGAGGTCAGTCTGTTTAAGTCCAAAAGAAAAGATATCTTTGTTTGTAATAATTTAACTGCGATCCTTACAATGCGTTTGATTAAATGTTCTAAAATACCTGAACATGACTAACATCACCTTGTACCTAAAAGGTTTATATAATGTATTGAAATAAATGTAAATTAGTCTTACTGTTTCGGAAAATAGTAAATAGATGTAGATTCTATCCGTAACATTCCCTCTCAACCTCATTTACATGATTTTCATCCAGATGCTTGCTAAAGCATGTTTTCAATATATCAGATAATTTATTAAATGTGTGAACATAACTGATCACAATCTGTATGTTCCCTTACAAGATTTCAACGCACGTCAGTGGGTTTAAACTTTGACATTCTTTAGAATTTTCTATTCTTCGTGACTTAGTTGATCGAATTGGATTGTTTCCTCAAAAAAATTATTGAAGCTCAAATCCTATTAAGAAAGTATTTTCAATTGCCTTAAGAACAACTTTTTCGAAAAAGGTAACAGCATTGCGTATTGAACTTTCAGAGTTTACCTCGGACTTGAAAACACCCAGGTCATGAGAAGAAAACAGTCAGAAGACAAGTGGGACAGTTGTCCAAGGAAAAAACGACGTTCATAGAAAAGGGGAAATTCAGAGCCTTTTTAATATTTGTTTTCGTCATTTCCTGTTAAGATTATGTAGATCTTCAGAGTTGAGATGCAATGATATAGCAAATTTGGGATAACAACGCCAACGAGTAAATGGTGTTGTTTTATCATAAGCTGTGATTTATCCAGTATCCTTTGATGTGCATTGACCGTTGGAGAGTGCATCATCAATGATCGGTCTGTGCTGTAAACAACGATTGAAAATTAACAGGGAAATAATAAACCAGTAGAAGTTAAAGAAGGGTAAATCCTTCTCTATTCTCTTTTGTTAACATAAACCATTACTGCATTTATATTTGTGGTGACGTTACAAACTCCAGTCTAATTTTAATTGTTTGTTGGTATAGTATTGTTTAAAGACTATGAGGTATTTTTACAGGTGGAATACTTTATCTTGAATTCTAATTATGTGGATTTCAATTAATTTATCTATTCAATGTAAACAACAATGCATGAAAAAAACTGAAAGAAGTAGTTCTTTGGCATTACGTGTCACCTAAAAATAACTTTCTATTGTTAGATCATAATGAAAACAAAAACCTGCTTTTATAATAACAGATGTCTCATTGAAATCCCTAAGCATGCTCAACAGTATTAATTACATACTATTGACTATTAAATGGAAATATTCGGACAGAAAACTTATCAATGAGAAATAAATACGAGAGGTTTCATTTTGCTAAAAAAACAGCGATTTAAAAATCGCTGTTTATATAGCCCAGAATTTTTCCATTTCTACTGTGATAAGCATGGAATGTGATTAACATTTTTATTGTACCTACAAGTTCTGCCAGTAAACTAGTCATTGCCATATAGATCATTGACTTAACTCTCGGTAAGTTTCTACAAGCAGGTAATCATTTCTACAGTGTTCCCTAAGACCCTCATCAATTTCTACCACATGGTCTTGTTTTTCAGGTTCTCCTTACTCTGGCTCAGAGTCACGAGTAGGTACCTCGTCAGTCCCCCTGGTTTATTATATCATCGTCTAATCAATTTGCTGTCAAAGGCCAACCAGTTTACTTAAATTACCGGAGACTAAATTGTCACAGTTGGACATTTTCAGCATCGCATATGATTCAACCACGTGATGTGTGAATTTTGCTTTGTTTTGTTGAAAACTTTGTTTCAGAATTTTCCATTCATATGCCAAAGATGTGATTTTTTTAACCATTACTTCTGCCGTTCAACATAAAGTTTCAGTATTCATTCAAAACCAGCATCTGCTGGTTGCCACTGATTAGTACAACTTCATAGTGATTTTTAACGCATACCGGACTGCTCTGTTTAGTTTTTATACAGCTTGTCGCAAAAGAAAACTTATTTAAAATTATTATAAAACAAAAATTGAAATATGACAGATCTTTCACATCAGGGAAAAGTGTTTTCCGTTTCCATTATCTGAAAGTGTCTGTATCTGCACATGCGTTTGCCTCCCAGAAAATGTCTGCATATTTGTAATACACTTGAACTTCCTACTGTGAATTTCTTTCACACTTGTACGGAAAATTTTTCCAAGTTGTATGTTCTTTGGTTGTAAGAAAGCTACTTTGAACTTGCATTGTCTTTTCTCCAAGTGTGTAGCTAGACTGCCGACCACAACTGTATACACCCTTTGCTGCTCTTTTATTACCTCTTGCTCATAAGTAGCTGCAATCAACTACAAATCCAAATGACATCTGGTTAAGGGTAATTTGTCGTTTGGACTGAAAGCGTCCTCATTTTGCATAATAAGTTTCTCTTTAACAATTAGATTTGATCATACCGTTCCTGAATGCACAATGCTATTGTATCAAGTTGGGTGTAAAGGCCTTTTTTTACGCATTTTTTTCGTTGCACTCTTCCTAGTTCCATTCTAAAGTTATTAATGAGAGAGACAATAACATATTGGGACAGTTTATATGCGTTTGGTTTCAGGTGCTTATTGATGATGTTTGGTTCAGTGTGAAGCCAGAAGAATGAAACCTTTTCCCATTAGACTGAACATTCAGAAACAATGGATACAACCCATCAATAGCATTTTCGTGTTTTCAGGTTTTTAATATTTTTTGTCCACAATCGACAGGGCTTGTTGCATGTAATTATTTTGACCCCAGCCTTGGCTGTTTATTAACCGTTTCCTCATAGAAAAAAGTGTAGTACGTCTATCTCTGTTACGTGTTATTGTTATTTATCCGTCCTTGTCCACGGTGACAAAGAACATCACATAGAAGAGGTGGACAGGATACGGTGTGTCCAATTGTCACTCTGACGACTGCTCANGTTTCAGTATTCAAAGTTTCAGTATTCAGTATTCAAAGTTTCAGTATTCATTCAAAACCAGCATCTGCTGGTTGCCACTGATTAGTACAACTTCATAGTGATTTTTAACGCATACCGGACTGCTCTGTTTAGTTTTTATACAGCTTGTCGCAAAAGAAAACTTATTTAAAATTATTATAAAACAAAAATTGAAATATGACAGATCTTTCACATCAGGGAAAAGTGTTTTCCGTTTCCATTATCTGAAAGTGTCTGTATCTGCACATGCGTTTGCCTCCCAGAAAATGTCTGCACATTTGTAATACACTTGAACTTCATACTGTGAATTTTTTTCACACTTGTACGGAAAATTTTTCCAAGTTGTATGTTCTTTGGTTGTAAGAAAGCTACTTTGAACTTGCATTGTCTTTTCTCCAAGTGTGTAGCTAGACTGCCGACCACAACTGTATACACCCTTTGCTGCTCTTTTATTACCTCTTG
This sequence comes from Morbakka virulenta, assembly GCA_003991215.1. Taxonomy (NCBI): domain Eukaryota; kingdom Metazoa; phylum Cnidaria; class Cubozoa; order Carybdeida; family Carukiidae; genus Morbakka; species Morbakka virulenta. Next base: position 382,820 of record RDPX01000205.1, read on the forward strand.
CTCATAAGTAGCTGCAATCAACTACAAATCCAAATGACATCTGGTTAAGGGTAATTTGTCGTTTGGACTGAAAGCGTCCTCATTTTGCATAATAAGTTTCTCTTTAACAATTAGATTTGATCATACCGTTCCTGAATGCACCATGCTATTGTATCAAGTTGGGTGTAAAGGCCTTTTTTTACGCATTTTTTTCGTTGCACTCTTCCTAGTTCCATTCTAAAGTTATTAATGAGAGAGACAATAACATATTGGGACAGTTTATATGCGTTTGGTTTCAGGTGCTTATTGATGATGTTTGGTTCAGTGTGAAGCCAGAAGAATGAAACCTTTTCCCATTAGACTGAACATTCAGAAACAATGGATACAACCCATCAATAGCATTTTCGTGTTTTCAGGTTTTTAATATTTTTTGTCCACAATCGACAGGGCTTGTTGCATGTAATTATTTTGACCCCAGCCTTGGCTGTTTATTAACCGTTTCCTCATAGAAAAAAGTGTAGTACGTCTATCTCTGTTACGTGTTATTGTTATTTATCCGTCCTTGTCCACGGTGACAAAGAACATCACATAGAAGAGGTGGACAGGATACGGTGTGTCCAATTGTCACTCTGACGACTGCTCAGAATTGGAGCTTGGGCATAAGTGGACTACCTAGGTTGACGGTAAAAAGTTGTCGCTAGAATTAACCTGGTTCTAAAATCGTCTTATTATTAGTGGTGGTGGTGTATAAAATGTGTAACAAAATAGTTCACCTTAACTGTTACCGACACTGTTTACTAGGAAAAAACGCCATTATGACGCGACAATAAGCTAATTTTAAAAAAAAGGAAAAAAAAGAAAATTAAAAAAAAAAGACTTCTATCATTAACATGTTCCTGGTCAGTTTCCCGTCCAGTAACTGTTTTTGAACCCTTTTCTTTAGGATAACAGCAACTTGATGGTGGTCACCATTTCTTCCTGAGTATTGCACGTTTTTTTCAGTGATAATCTTTAGTCTGTAACTGTCTGTCTACAGGCATTCACTGATTCTCATGATATACAGATTGTATCGTCGGATTTCAGACACTACGTGAGTAAGCCTGTGAGTATGGTATGTTGTTCTAACGTCCCAAAACCCAATATTCGTTTTGATTTCAACTGTGTTTAGAGAATTCATTATCTTGGCAGTAGTGTACAGATGGCTTTGGATACTGTCAATCCTACACGTCCCAGATTGAGAGTCAATAATCCCGCCCACAAGATTTAAAGAGCTAGCTTTCGTTACTGTTTTCGTAACAAAAAGTGTTTTACAACATTGGGTTGTTAATGTAATGTTCAGCCCCCAACCTTAAAGACCAGAGATTAACTTTTGCTCAAGGCTTAATCCATGATGGAGGGGGAAAAGGGGGAGGAAAAACTTCAATCGTCGTTTTTACAAACCAAGTCTTCGGTTTCACCATAGCATCACTTTCAAAAGACAACAGTTAAAAGATGTATAGGTTTAACCTTAATATAAATCAGTTGTTTCAGAGCTGGTCAATTACTCAACTAAGACCTCTACTCTATCCGTAACAACTTGAGTGATTGAACAAAGTGAAAAAATATTTTTTTAGTATACTTTTTAACTCCTAGGAAAGGCTAAAAGTCATTTAAGCATAGAGCGTTACCTGCTTGTTGAATTTTCTTTTCTGCAATTTTTGAATCCTTTTAATTATTTTTTTTATCTTTTCCCGATTTCATCTCCAAAAACATGCATAAGATCCATAGTCTGACAGTTATAACCGACAAACGGTTTGAAATGACAAATTTCACTAATGCCAGGTGTTGGGTAAGATAGAAAATAGAAGACTGTATATTAGGGAATCAATGATCTTGAAAAATAGAAAGTCAACAAAAGCAGTGATAAAATGCTCATGATAGTAAAAGCTAACCATAGACTATTTTGGAGGATCAAAAAAGTGTCTCTCGTTTCATTATTTTGTCAACAATTTGCCTTTCTTCCCGCTCTTAACTTATGTTATTCATTTATTAATTTCCTTTTCAAATATATGTCCTGTACATTCCAGTGCAGCAAAATCGAAATAAACATAGGCGAATTGCTTTCGAATGTTTTTTAACCAGTATTGAATCGAGTGGAGAAACTTATTTCGTATTTTGGAACATTCTTTTACAATGTGATTAAAGCCATTTTCTGACCTATTCGAAACATTGGCTTAGGTGTTTTGAATCTATGCTTTATTGAAGAAAAGATATTCTTTCCAATGTTTGGTATGTAAGGAAGAATACTATGTCGAATCGGAAAGCTTGAGAGGAAATGTCCTTGAAGACATGAAAAAAGGACAATTTCTGACCAATATCTAGATGGTATTTCCCCAAAACCGTCAGGTTTACTCAAATACAGCAAAAATAATGATTAACTGCTTAATTCAGCTTCAAATTGGTATAGTGTTATTTAAAAAAAGATTAATGTTGATAGCTTCTGTTATAATTGTTGCAATCCAAAGAAGGGATTGGCAGGTGCAGGCGGCAGAAAAAAAAAGGAAAAAATGTAGGGAAATGCTGTCTTATTTGCATAACGTATATACACTAACACTTTCTTATGAGCAAGGTAGGAGCTAACATTCTTTTTTCCTGGGCAGGATGTCCCCCACCTAATCTCTCTACAAGCCATTTCAGCCCCTTATATATATCCTTTTAAAGTCTCCAGACCGTGACACTTGTTGATAACAGTAAGTTTTCATCCAGCACCAATGTTACCACAAGTGCCTCAAACATGAATCAGCTCTAAAGTCTGAAGTCCCCCCCTCCACCACTGAGTAACAGCAAACATTATTCTTCTACCTTGGTCGCTAAACTTTGTGACTGAACCCGGGTTCTGAGAGAGAGAAAGAGAGAGAGAGAGAGAGAGCGAGAGAGAGAGAGAGAGAGAGAGAGAGAGAGAGAG
>RDPX01000205.1:385938-491989 GCA_003991215.1 Morbakka virulenta
GAGAGAGAGAGAGAGAGAGAGAGAGAGAGAGAGAGAGAGAGAGAGAGAGAGGGAGATGGGATGGCGGTCAACATATAGCTGTAAACACATCATAAGAAATAAATTTGAAAATTCAGATTTGCAGAACTGATCTTAGTTTTTATCCCTAATTTATCCATGCAAACCTGAGGTTTGATGTGATGAGTGTGTGTGTGTGTGTGTGTGTGTGTGTCAAAGGAAAAAGGCACCATTTCTGTTCATTATCTTACATAAATCCGAATCTTCAAGACACCTGTTATTGTAAATTTTCATTTGGTCCTTCAATTTGTCAATTTTTTAAAAATTTCTAATTTAAAGTAAAAAAATAAATAAATAGTTCTATAATATTTCTGGAGAAGATTTCCCTGGTAGCCAATTGCTGGGTCATCAACTATGCTACAGATGTCTGCATAGCTGAAAGTTTCATTTTTGCTATCGGTGCATGTAGACATTCCTCCCAAAATTCAAGTGTTTGGACGTTCCCGAGTTCTATTTCATTCTTGATAAAAGTGCTCAAAGTCAAGAAAGTGTTCTCCGCCAGCCTAAAGACATTTGCTTCGCTTTTTGGATTGGATGCTTTGAAACGGATGACGTTGTTGTTTTTCAATCTTTCTAAAATGCGTGTCGGTGCAGAACCTAAAAATTATTCATTTCGTGACTCTTTGCAAAAGTATACTAACAACGGTATACCCGACAGCAACCTCTCTTCCCGAGGACAATCTTAAGCCATTGTGCTAGGGAAAAAATTATAGAATTTCGTTTAGCTGTGAGAAAACAATATCTGGTTTAGTGTGGATGAGAAAACCAATTTTGAAGGCAAATCTGTTTCCTCTCGCTGAATGGCTATTGGGCGTCTACAAATTTCATTTCCCAAAGTTGTTCATCTCACATGCATAGCCTACGGTCTTCTACCCAGAGTTGCGGAAGTTGTTAGAGATCAGTCTCCAGACATTGATTAGTTGGTGGTCTCCATCAAAAGGATCTACAAAAAAATCGCCGAAGAAAATTCTCATGTTCAAAGAGAGGCTTCCAGATATATCTCTACCCCTGTGCCCTTAGCAAAGACGATAAACTACTTGGTTAAATGGAATAAAAAAATTTTCTTAATACTTCGATCAAATAAAAGTTTGTGTTAATGACTTGAACGATAGATTCCGCATCTATACCCTTTGGTAAATCCTTGTTAGGAAAGGACAGTGAGTGGTATTGCTGGATTAGCTTACATCTTTATGAATTTAGGTTCCCTACCACCAGCTATCCAAAAATTGGAAACGTCAGGGAAACCTCTACGTAATGCACTGCAAACTTTGAAGTCATCGCATCGACCAAACTATAGTGCGTATTAGGAAAATACCAAGGATGTGCTACAATCAATGTTGTAGCTTTAATTTTATTCGGAGAAGAAGTTGGGGTGGAACATTTTCTAAACCTGTCACCACTTACTTGGCACTTGGGTCCTCCCGTCCACTGGATATCGGGCAGCAAGAAAGGCCCAACGAACATGGTCTTTAGCCTACAGCTTGTGGGTTTGCTGTGTTGATGTTTCTGGCTTTTTGGTATTCTCCAAATATTGAGCTCCAGGTATTTTTGGGTCTGTCTTGTTTTCGATTACTTCCTGCTGGTCCCCAATATAGAGCTTGGTGTACAGATCTTGTGTGCAGCAGACGGAGTTCAGATCCCGTTAATCACCAGCGTATCTCATCCACTATCTGGTGTAGTAGCTTCTGGTCTGTGTACTGAATGGGATCATTGTGGAGAAGTGTTTGCAGACTGATTCAATAGAACAATCTTTTGTGAAAAGATTCACCTTTTAATCTGTCCATCAAAGTTTGAAAACTGCAAATGGAAAATATAAAAAACATACAGTATACATTTACATAAAAGTACTTACAGGAATAATACAGTTTAATTTATACCTGCAATGCAGGTAATGGCACAAACCATAGTATAATTGTAAACTCGTCAATGTCACAGAACCTAATCAGACATATATCATTAAATTTATTAATAACTGTCATTATGTACACACTAATAAAACAAACAGTTTATCAGACGTATAATCAGTTAACAAAGATCTGTCTCTTTCTACGGGATTCTTACACCTTATAAAAAACTAACTTCTTCTAAAACGATACCGCTGCTGTCTTGATACTATTTTCGCCGTTTCCGTGTTATGTGCTTGTCATCAGTTCATGCAGATAGAGTTGATCACAGCATCCAGCCTCTGCACATAAAAAAACACTGTACGTCTGTGGGCAGAGGACAGCATTTAAAATGACTATAAAATTAGATGAATATTTAGAGATAAAATAAATCGACTTCTTACAGCCATATCCCGAAACGAACAAGGCCTTGCAAAATCCTACAAAGAGATAACACTCCGCTAATATGTACAATTCAATTGTTCGTCCAGGGCAAAACCCATTAACGGGCGTAGGAATTACCACAGGAATTACTCACCAAATATGCACTGTTCGTACTGTGTTTACTTGGATCGTCTCAAAGTAAACACAGTGCTGCTTGAAAAAGGAATAATTGAAGAGTGTGTCAAATATCACATTCCGACCTTTTAAACACACAAATTCTTGACGTTTGACTCATCCACTTCAGAAATGTTGGGAGATCGTCTTCGTCTTGGTCCTCAAATCTAAACACCTCTGATGAAATATCTTCCGGATGATCAGCATGATCAACTGACACCAGAATACCTCACGTTGATGCCAATTATCCGTCCAAAGGATGCGAGAAATTAATTAAACAAAATAATTACTGTCCATACATAGGCTTACGTCATCGGATAATATACCTTAAGAGAAATTAAAGAAAACTGGGACATCAGTGGAGAAATGTTCTATTACATGTGATGTATTCTTATCATAGCACGTCTACCTTTTCTCAGGGAACACTCTCGTAAGTTCACTTATTCCTTTTCCTGAGGGGGTTGGATTTCCTTATTATCAAGTCATTCAAAGAAACTTCCGCGGCAAATATGAACCCCATAAAATTGGATCCATATTTTGGGTATTATTGTCTTATTTTATGTGACATGTTTTTGAAAAATAAATACCATATCATTATGTTCCTTTGTCCTTGTGAAAAGAAATTTGAACTCATTTGGGTAGTTAAAGTAATATTTGGGAACATATAAAATCCAAAAATGTGGAGAATTTAAGAAGAGTGTAATCAGAAAACAAGGATTAATGCCTTTTTGTTGGTATAATTTCTTTCCGGGTTTTATTTGGGTCACATATATCAAATTGGCGTAAATGGTAATCAAGGCCATCTTCCAATTGTTCAAAAGCAATCAGGTGATTGTAAAAAACTTAAAAAATGTAACGACTTCAAATAGCTTTCTGTCTGAAAAAGATTTTTTAATTAATAAGTACCTTTTTCTTTTATTTGATGCCAGCATTTTGCTATTCCATTGTTAAAGAAACTGATTTTGTTGGATTGCATTTAATATATTATGATAACTGTGCACTGCTTACATATTGTATAATATCATGACAAATGGCTTGCTAACCGGAAGTTTCCATGAGAGTTCTTCGGGTATTTCACATTGTATGCTGTGATCTATTGTTACTAGAGATGTCAGGTAACTTAATTTTTGATTCAGCCATTCTGCGCAACTGCATGACTGAGGGCTTGCGTGATAAAAACTTTTCAAAAAAGAATTAGATCAAAATTCCAAAAGTAGAGTGACCCTCAAATAAAATACGTCTGAGAGAGTAAAGTATTGCAAACAAAACCTACAGGCCCATAAAACAAAACATCGAAATATCATAAGATACTTATATTAAAATACGTTTGTAAACTTTACCTATTATTCATCCGAATTGCGGATTCAGAGGGGCCCGAGGGTTGTTCAACCCCCCGTAAAACTTAAGATGTATTTATTTTTTTAAATTTGGGTGAAATAATTTTTCGCTAAACTACTCCGTTTTTAAAAATATATTCACCCAAGATTTAGCAAGTCCACGCGAAAGTGTCTCTTTCGTTCAAACGACTTTGCTAATCCTCAACAAAATTTTTTACCAACAAGGAAAACAACATGAAATCACAGCATGGATGCCTTCAGTCAATAAGACAATTTCTTTATGGGACTACGCATTTCACATGCCAATATGATTGGCCTACAACCTTTCTGCCTTCATAAAAGACAAAAATAACAAGGCTCTGTTTCTGCATAAGAAAAGAACGTGCATAATTGTCCGGGCAGGAGAATAGCGCACCCCACAAACTACACGAATTGCATGTTTAAATTTGTAACGGTGTCATGTAACAATATCTGATAAAACCTAGTTGGTCCCACAGCAAATTTTATTCGATTCATGTTTAAGCGACGTACGAATTTGCCCCAAAGAGAGTTTAGACATAATTTACTTATACTTCTAAAACCAACATTGTACTCGAATTGCCAATATCAATAACTAGACTCTTTTATAATTTACCTTTGAGAATATCTTCTTCATATTATGTTTTAAAATCATATTTATTTGATTCTAATTAAAGTTTCATAAATCTTCGAATATGTTTAACTAAATCTTCACTCGTTTTATCAAAGCTCCATACTTTGCATACATTTAGTATTTTATAACCTTTAGAAATCGCTTTATTTGCTCCATCTCTTGTCCATGTATCTTTTAACTTAAGCTACGTGTCATTGTATTGAAATTTACCTTGGTTTCTTGTTTCAGCACATGTTTTACATAATGTGAATAACAGTTTTTTATAGGTATCTACTTTCATTTTTTAAGGTAAAACATGATGGTATAACTGTTTTGGAGCCACTATTCTACATTTAGTTAAACCATACCATGTTTTATTATGTTTTCAGGATTGAATATTTTTGGTGACCTTTTGGATATCTTTTAATTTTCGAAAGAGACTCAATCCAATACAAAATCTTGGGCCGTGACATTAGAAACTAGTGTAGAAAACCGAAAGAAACATGGATAAATTTGCAATGTCATGAGATTGAAAGCTGCAAAGCCTCTGATCCTAGCTTCATACACAGAAAGATTAAGGCATTGATAGGGAAGGTGCCCTACTCTTCAATCGGCTGCATCAAGGCAAAGGACGGTTCCACGATCATGGAAAAGGAAGAGTCGATGGAAAGGTGGGTAGAATTTGTCGACGAGTTGTTCACAATCAAAGGGAGAAAAAACAATCACAAAGAAATCCATCAATGGCCCTAGAATTCTACCATATGAAGTGAAAGCGGCAATTACGAAGATGAAGGGAAATAACTCCAGACGGAACCTGCACCTATACCTGTGTTTCATTTACTATTCAAGGGCATTCCCCAAAGTGAAACACAGGTGCCTGATTGAGATGCTGCAAGATCTGAACTTAGACGGTAAAGATATAAGACCTATAAGGAATTTATACTGAAAGCAAACTTCGAGTGTGAGAGTGCAAAACGAGATTGGAAAATAGTACAACATTCAAAGAAGAGTTAGGCAAGGTTGTATCTTCTCATCAGATCAACTTTATATATATAGTGAGAACATTATAAGAAGTACCGAGTACAGAGGTACCTAGGAAAAAGACAGTTTTGTGATCTGAGGATATAACACGAATAATATAAGACTTGCTAACGACACGACTCTTATAGCCAACACACCAAAGAAGCTACAACAAGTACTTGACACAGTCTTAGAAGAAAGTGGGGCAAGGGGTCTTAGCATCATTGGCCGAAAGACTTTTTGTGGTGCTGTGAGCAAAAAGAATGTGAATTTGAGCTGAAAACTAGCAATGGGTGTCAAAGATATTCAGCAGGCAAATATATTTAATTATCTTGGTAGTATGATTACAGCAGATGGAAGATAATAGTTGGAAATACAGAAACGAATTGCCACACCAAAAGAGGTATTCCATCAAATTTACAGCATACTGAGGAACCGTACCCTCTTCTTTGATACCAGGCTCTGCGTTCTCAATTGTCACATAATTCCAGTGCTTACGTATGGGAATGAAAGCTGGACCATCATACCAACCCTAAAGAAGAAGCTGGAAGCAGCAGAGGTGTGGTTTGTAGGCCTAATACTAAGGATTTCTTGGGCAGAGTACATTACCAACGAAGATGTTCTCAGGAGAGCAGGATGCAGGAGAATGGTGTTGTCTACTATTTGAAAAAGACAGCTGTTATTCCTGGTGCATATAATGAGGAAAGAGGAACTAGAAGAGTTGACACTGACGGGAAAGATTGATGGAAAACGAGGCAAAGGAAAGCCAAGAACCACATACATGGCAAGTATAGCAGCATGGTCTACAAAGTGCGAGCTTCAGCTGCTGAGGGAAGCGAAAGACAGGAATCTGTGGAAAAGCATAGTCGCCAACGTTCTGCTAGGACATGTCACCTAAAGAAGATTGCACTGTTGGATAGAACGAACAGAAATCAAGGTATCGATCACATCCATTTTCTTTAAAGTTATATAAATGTTTGGTCGCGTTTGTTTGGCCATCAAAATTGCACTTCATGGGTACAAGGGTTTAACTATCTCTTTATTGTAGTTATTAGCAAACACTTGAAAGTCTTTGTTATACTTAAGTTGACATTTGCATATTAACACATGTTTATAATCAGCAGAATTGCCGAAACAGCCATAGTATTCATATACAGTATTATTTTTTTCACAGAACCCATCTACTTTATAGGTTTGATAATTAATAATTATTTGTTTTTCACCTGCGTTTTGAGCATGGTAAATAATAATTTTATTCTAAGGTGCCATGCAATCAAGCTACATAATAGACATTGTACTGAAATTGCCTGTTTTGACATACTCAGGTACAACAGCAATTTTAAGGTATATTATTTGCACGAAAAATCGTCATACAAACACATGCTATTGTTAGATATTTTAATGGATCAATGTTTTCTAATTTTACAAAGTCTTTCCGAACCTTTTTCATTGATCTTCGGGGTACACCTATATATGATAGGCTGCACTCAGTGATCTTTTTTTCAAAATCAAAAACATGTTTATTGTTTACATATTCTTCATATCATTCCAGAAACTTCACTCGTTTGAATCCATTTGATTATAGCCATAATGTATTTTAGCTGGTATACAACCAAAATAATTTTTATGGCATTCTTGGTTAAAGTAATATGGAAAATATGCTTTTTTGAGTTCATCCAAACCAACTGTTTTTGGAAATACTTTTAACAGCATCTGAAGGAAATTTAAACTATCAATGAAACGAATTTTTAATTTTGGTATTTCAAAAAACATGATTTTAGCACCGTTTTAAATACAATATGGTTTTATACCTTGGTAAACGAACCAGTTTAGAATAAAGTGACTGTCGTAGCCTCTACTATTTTATGCATTAGTTGTATATTCCAAAATTTTTTCGTTTAATATATGTTTACAGAAGTCTTCTATATTGTTATAGGTGTATTTGTGGCCATCATAATCTTCTGCGACTGCTGAGTTCACCTCATGGATTCCAGAAATTTGAGTATATCCAAAGTCGTAAAAATATATTTTCCTGTGTATGACCTACAGGAAAAGCACCATTTTGTCTTTCTCGTGGATTTATTAATTATGCTTGGTTTATTTTTGTTAACTGTACAGTAACCACCTTTTACTTTTTTTTTTTTTCAAATAGCATTTATGATCTATATCAAAGTACTTTCCACAATTTGTACATTCTTTATAACCACATTTGTTATCATTTACGTGTTTACCAGTATTATTATTTTACATTTTAAACACTTTTTAACTGAGTCACAAACGCTATCAGGTTTATTTTCTAAATTAGATCAATCCTCAAGGTGATTCTTAAAACCCTTTTTACCGTAAAATTTTTTGTTACACTTTTTACACATTATTTCTTTACCTATTGTGGAAGTAAAGCAAGATAGACATTTTGATGGACATTTGTGTTTGTCTCTTTTTGAATAAGATTTTTTTTACACTCATGGCAATAATAAACGACATTATAACATGCTCTCATTGACTTAATAAAGTCAAAATGATACCTCGTTTTGTATAAATAAATCTTACCTACGACTTCTTTATTGGCTGCATAATTAATTTATCTCACTGAATTGATCAGTCTTCAGTTATAGAGCACAACCATGCAAGACAAGGGGTCTTGAGATGCTTGAGCACCAATCCAAGAGGAAAGACCTTCCCACGCAGGGGGGGGNCAAGATAGACATTTTGATGGACATTTGTGTTTGTCTCTTTTTGAATAAGATTTTTTTTACACTCATGGCAATAATAAACGACATTATAACATGCTCTCATTGACTTAATAAAGTCAAAATGATACCTCGTTTTGTATAAATAAATCTTACCTACGACTTCTTTATTGGCTGCATAATTAATTTATCTCACTGAATTGATCAGTCTTCAGTTATAGAGCACAACCATGCAAGACAAGGGGTCTTGAGATGCTTGAGCACCAATCCAAGAGGAAAGACCTTCCCACGCAGGGTCCTGGAGAGAGATCTTATGTCTAGCGTTTTATGGTGTCTTGCCTGCTTTCTGCCCACCTTTTTCTTCATCTGTTGCTTCCTTTCGGATCTTGCATAGATGGAATGCGTGAAAGACAAAAATTGGCCTACTGTTTACCAGGGGCACCATCAATGAAAGACACAGTTATAGAGTTTTTGTTATGCCAGAGACAGCCCGTTGCATAGACTATGCGCACCATCTTAGAGTTGATTGTGAGAACGGTGAAACAGGTGAAACTTTTATCAAAATCAAGAGTTTCATCTTTCAAATCTCAAAGTACCCCCAGACGGACACAAATTGGGCCTTCTTTTTAAATTTAATACATTAAATCGATTACAGAAGCTCCAACATAGAAAACTTCTGAAAGGTTGATGCTGATTACGAAAAATAAACATTGGTTAGTATTTGTTAGGAGCCTGCTAAAGAAAAGTTAATTTTTTTAGAAACAAATGAAGTTTTTCCTCGGGTAATTTCAATCCAGTAGCTGTTCCCCGCCAGGAGTATCCACGAGGCGATAATTTTCCCCCCAACTATGTAGCTTGGCCCAATGATTGGATGTATGTCACTAGCTGGTCTCTTTGCATATGAATGTTTACAAGGCAGAATTTTCATTGTAGTGTCAGTGCTCTCATCCATGTCTGAATTGAGAATTAGGTGCTTTAAGAGTAGTGTATTGGATATTTTGTATGTTGCTTAACTGTTTGGTTAGCAACATTGAATATTACACCTTTTCAGTAGGACGCTTAACAATTTGGCATGATATATAAGCATCTATTCCAAATTGTTTAGTAAAAATGTTTCAATATGCTATTATTGGAGGGTGATCGGACCTGTTCCGAATATCTTGGTGGTGGTGGGGGGTGTTATTTAGTAGTCGATTTTCGCCCCACTGACCCTCTATATACAATACAATATTTAGAAAATCCGCTTCGGTGCCTGGCTGCAGTGTCCAGTCGGGCAGCGGATTTTGTAACCAATATTTTTTCTGGAAATGAAGCAATTGTCAGAAAATTAAACAATCCATCAATCAAAAACTGTCTCCGAATTTCAGGATTAAATGAGAAACCTTTGCACTTCTCTGGAAAATGTGATTGATTCAAAACAATTTTCTGAAAAAGGAGATCTCCTCGAAACATGATGCAAACCCAGCAGCCTCCAAACCTCGATTTCAAATGTTGCACCACGACAACGGAGAGGGAAAACCCCAACGACAACAGAGACGTAACACATGAATGTTTCAAATTTTTCCTACCACAAAACTGTGACCATATCTTGTTTAAAGAACGGATCAAAATGTTGCGATTTGGGCTACATGCATAATTTGTTCGATCTGAACCAAGGTTTTAGGTTGGAAATTTTGGATTAAGGATAAACGTAATGGAAATATTCACCCCGCAACATACAAGCGTAACTATTTGTCTCAAAAAGGAAAACCGTAACGAGAGCTATTGTAGTATCGCCAAGCTATAGAAAACATCGATAACCTTTTTTAATAGCGCAAAAGAATTTTTCATTCCATTCTAACAAAAGTTAACTCTTTGCAGTATGATACACAGTACAAATGAATCACTACAATTAATCATTTTTTTAAATTTGTTGATAGATAATACGACAAAGAACTTACTTCATTATTTTTAATTGCTTAGTAAAAATTTTTTTTTCTCGGTGTGCTGTTATTGGAGGGTGATCGGAGCTGTTCCGAATATCTTGGGGGAAATGCTATTTAGTAGTTGATTGTCGCCCCACTAACTCTCTGCAAACAATACAACATTTAGAAAATCCGCTCCGGTACCTGGCTGCAGTGTCCAGCCGGGCATCGCAGCGGATTTTGTAGCCAATACCTTCTCTGAAAATGAAACAATTGTCAGAAAATTAAACAATCCATCAATTGAAAATTGTCTCCGAATTTTANTTTAATTGCTTAGTAAAAATTTTTTTTTCTCGGTGTGCTGTTATTGGAGGGTGATCGGAGCTGTTCCGAATATCTTGGGGGAAATGCTATTTAGTAGTTGATTGTCGCCCCACTAACTCTCTGCAAACAATACAACATTTAGAAAATCCGCTCCGGTACCTGGCTGCAGTGTCCAGCCGGGCATCGCAGCGGATTTTGTAGCCAATACCTTCTCTGAAAATGAAACAATTGTCAGAAAATTAAACAATCCATCAATTGAAAATTGTCTCCGAATTTTAGGGTCAATGAGAAACCTTTGCACTTCTCTGGAAAATGTGGGACTGATTCAAAACAAATTTCTTAAAACCGACATACCCTCGAAATATGAAATAACACAGCTAACCCCCAAACGCATGTGCCCTATGCCTCGATTTCAAATGTTGCGCCACAACAACGCAGAGGGGAAAACCCAACTACAATAACAGGCGTTACATCAACGTTTCAAATTTTTTCCTCTAAAAAAATAACTTGTGCTTCCACGAGGCACAAGTTTAAAAACATTTCTTATTTACAAATATTTTGTTTTTTTCTGTTGACAACTTCAGCTAAATAGCGAGTTTATTAGCTTAATTAAAAGTAGCGATTGGCAACCGAGTCCTATTTCACACACAAAGCTACTGTTTATTACAGGCCTGGCCCCTTTTCCCGATGCAACCCTTTTCTATCTTTAAATGTCAAGCCTCCTGCATGTAATGCATACGTGTTTATCAATGAGTACAAGCTTGCCATAATCGTGGATAAACCAAACATAAATAGTCACAACCATTTAATATTAACAACGATCCTACCCTTAATTATGACTCACAGTTCTTGTTAGCTGCATTGACCTTGCATAAACAGTTCCAATTTTTCTTTGTACTCGTCTCGTTCATGCGAAACACGCAATAATTCGTTCTGCAAATCCTTAATAGTTTGTGTGAGGGATTTTACTTGTAAATCTAGACTTCGTTGCTCATGTATTCGTCTTGATCTGCAGGTTTGCGCATAACCTCGATTTTTCAGCAACCGCCTTCTTTGTTTTAACTGCTTAGCATCAGCTGGTGTTAAAGATTTTAACCTTCGATTTAAATCAGGTACTGACAGAACAAGCAAGTCGTTGTCAGAAATCCGTTTTGCAGGTTGCTCCAAATCTATGTCTGCCTCCGATAACAAATCATCTAAATCTTGTGGGGTGCAAACCTGATCATGAGGCTCCATAGTTTCAACAACATCGTCAATACTCCTTGGTTTTGGAGATCGTGGCTCCAATGTCTCTTTGACTGTAAAATGCATAATTTCCTCCAAAAACTGCAAGTTGTTAATTGATGGCGACAAAAGTTTTTGCTCTTCGAGTGGGCTTTGCGGCTCCACAAGAGTCGAAGGCACAGAAATATCAGCTTGGTTAATAGTTTCCACTTTGAGGGGCATGAAGTCAAAAACACGTGTGCTGACAGTCCTTTCCTCTTCCGTTTTCTTCTCAAACAAATACTTGTTTATATCATCATGTGAATTGATCTCTTCAGCATCCAATAACTCATTTAAATTAATATCACTTAATACTGGTACGCTTTGCATTTCACTAGGAAACATAGCTTTCTCCGTTAATGAGCTAAAATCGCTATGTAAGATTACAGTTTAACCTCTTGGTTATCCCAGAAATGAGCTTTGCTTAAGGAGGCATTTCTTTTATTGTTGTGATTACGTCGTTTACCAAAATAGACTAAAATATAAGCCAATCACAGGCGACCATTCAGACACGTTGGCTCATGCCAAATGAAAAAACTCCTGAGAACTAATTCTCTGTATTTTCAAAGATGTGGTCATGTGACGACATCATTGTGTTTATTTTTTTATAGTGTGAAGGTCACATGCCAGAAATTTCCTGTTTGAGTTTGTTTTATTGAAAACGTTTGCAGACAAGTTCTAATAATTTTTTGTTCACAAAGAACACGGGAAATGTCATTGATCGCAAATACGAATGGTATTCAGATTTATTTTTTTTCTTGAACAGAATGCGAAGTTGAAATTGAATGTTTCATCTAAAAATATCCTTAATCGTAAGTCAAAACCCTAAAATTGAGTAAAAAAGGGGGATTATAGGATAGGTAGGGGGCACGTTTTTTAAATATTAAAGTAAGCTGTGAAGCCTTGATTAGGCGTAGTTCGTGTCATATTGCCCCGCAAAAATGTAACAATGTGACCATTCAAAATCCGTGCAATCTAGGAACGTGTTTAAGTATGTTAAAGGCCAATTAGACCAATCATGTTAGTGAACACACCTGCGACGAGAAATTGGCTTTTTTGTTGCATCAAATACGCTACAAAAGTCAGGGAGAAAGAGAGGGTATGAGAAGTCCATCAATTGCTGATAGCTTCACTGGGATTTTATTCACACACACACACACACACACACACACACACACACACACACACTGCAATAGTCTTTTAATAAATCGAAACCATTCCTTGTCTAAATGGAACAACTAAATCATTGCCTCTTGATTCTAGGTTGATCTATTTTACAACAAAAAGCCAAACGGCTCCTACATGGTGACAACAGAATGGAAAAATAATGTAGGAACGTAGCAAAATATTTATAATTTTAAGATGAAAAGGGAAAAATTCAGCAAATCTACAAAACATATTCCACAGTTCGTATATATAACCTGCGATAATGTAATTTTTTTAAAAATCGTAAATAAATATATGAAAAATGGTAAATTTAACTCTTTAAGTACAATACAAAGAGGTGTCTGCACAGAACTAACAAAATATAGTAAGTACCCTAACTCCTTAAATAAGTCCCCACCCAAAAATATTTGTTGCAAAATAAGCACCCACCCTTAAATAAACCAATGTTAAATCAATGCTAACAAAAAAAATGCACGTTTCTATCAGCGTGAGGTTGCAGACTGAGTTACCGTAAAAATAGTAAACTTAATCTTACGGCAATACACTTAAGGTTGAAAGATTTGGTTACTCAAGTTGAACTTTACGTTCGCTTTGGCAATCCATTTAAAATTGAATGGAATGTATATTAGCAACATTACATTAACAGTGAGATACAAACATGTACAAACAGCAACATAAAAATTGAAGTTATACTCAAAGCGCAAAATTTTCTAGCCTTGCCTAACCGTTAGCTGGGAAGGAGAAGCACCAAATGACATATCGGCAATGATCAACAGTATCATACACCACACAGAGAAACTGCAAGGCAGCGGGAAAGCCTTGAAAATTATTGCTTCATATTTCACATTACGTCACAGATTGCGGGGTCCCCTTTTCCCATTGAAACTCCACACCCTGGAACCCTCTAAGCAAAATGTCAGATAAGCAGATATATAAGTTATCCTTGGCCCAATCAGGCTCCTCTTCCCCAGACGCTGAGCCCTGACTAAAAGCCTACTGGGAGACCCACAGGGTCCCTAACCCCACTGGAAGAATTTTGCTCCTCCACCCAAAGACAGTTAAGTGACAAAAGTTGAAACCTCAACTCGCTTCAAGTTGTTGCCTTTGTTTTTATGCCCCTTTATTGGGTTTCTGTTTTTCATAAGTACGTGAAGCATGTTTTACCTTTTGTTCTTGTTTGAAATCCTTCTCCCTTTTCTTGGGCTCGTATCGTGCCCACCAGTGGGATTTTTGCCCTTGATATACGCAGGCACCAATTTTAGCTTTTGCTCTTCTTTTAAGGCACTTCATTGTCACATGTATTTTCTGTTTCAGGGAAGGGAATTGTTTATAGGCAACAGTGCTGAAGGCTTCAATTACAATTCTGTCTTGACAATGCTGAAATAACTTGATTGAAGGGCACCTCAAGAAACAAACGAGGGTCTGAAGAGGGAAGCAAACTGGCTCCCATTTTACTGTAGACTCCTAAAGCACCCATTGCTTATACAAGTAATTGAAAGAAGTTTTAGATTTATATAGTTTGCTACCTTCCACTTTCAAAGATTACAAGGAGATAGAACTACTTCTACTGCAGATATACTTTAATCGCCACAGGATTTTGATAGTCATAGCATGGTAGGATTTTATCAAACACTCGAATGGGGCAAATTTATTTGAATAATTATTAATTTGTTTCGATTTTCAACTTTTTGAGGCTTGAATAGTGCTAAATAGATTTGGTACTCAAATGATATATACAGTTTATGAAGAAGCTTAAAAAGCGAGGCATTGAATCAAAATGGCTGTTGACACAAAGCTGATGGGATTGGAACTTCTAAGGTTCCGATTAAAAGTAAACCAACTGGAAAAGTTGATTTTATAAATGAGTTTATTTATATCTATTTATTTAAAGACATAAGTAGTTATATAGAGATCCTAATAACTATAGAAAATTTCTTAAACAATTTATTTGAATAATTACGTATTTCCTGCCAGACTAAACAGAACAGCATGTACATTAAAACCAACTACAATAAATGAAATGCTTTTTGTTGGAATATTAACGTGAAGAAGAATTTAATAGAGATAATCCCATGTATGAATGATTCATATTTTCTACTTTTCACTGTTAACTTTGCGCATGCCCGTATTTTAAAAGAGCGATAGTGTTGATCAAAGCGAATCCTCAAAAGCCAGAAGAAGACACCAAATTAATAAACTGGGGTCACTGGAATTTCAAACGTCTCACGTTCTGGTTTGAGATTTTACCTTTTTGAAAGCTTTGACAATGAAGATGACGCGACATAAAGATTATCATAAATATGCGTGGGAAGCCCAAATGAGATGTGACAGCCAGTCATTAAAAATATTTTCTTTGCTTTCAACGGACTGACAATAAAAGTGTTCATCTGTGAAACATGTTTTCAATCGCTTGAAAACAGTGCTTCAAAAAACCTTGAAATTTGTTTAATAACTGTATTGGTCAACATATTTTCCACGAAAGCTGTTAAAATAACCCAAACACTTGAAAGAATGGTGATTACCGAAATCCTAATAATGACTTCATACATATTACTTTTCCCTTCAGAACTGTGTTTACCCCACTTTTTCATATCACACCATTAATTTACTGACCAGGTAATAAGCGAACTTCAAACTCGATACCATCTTCTGAATAAGAGGAAGCTTCGGACTTTCTCCCATTTGGCGAGAAAATCAAGTGTTTCACAGCATGGAATACAGCCACCCTCGGAGATTTCTGATAAATTTCGGAAGAGAAAAACACTGCCATGGCTGAAATAGAATGGATTGGTCAAATTTTTACTGATTTCAACTCCTTAATAAGTTTAATACCATCTGAAACAGTGACAAAAGGCAAACAACCCACGTTTTTTGAAAAAGAATCGGACTGATAGGTACAAACAAAAGTGTTAAAAAAAAGGCACAGTAAAAAGTGACAACAATAAAAACTGTACTCCGATAACAGGTTTTTCTTCTCAATTTTACCGCATTTATTATTTATGTATTAGATCCAGTTATCAACATTACAGAAATAACTAACTATTAAAACCAATTACTTAATTAATTACCTACCTAAGTGCATATATAGCCAAATAAACAAATAAACTTAAAAAATAAGTGGGGTCGTTTAAGCCACAGAACACTAAAAACATAGAAACCATAATTGCTAGGTTAGGATTATCACGATAAGATGCCCATAGATCACGACGTTGTTAGCATACTTCATTAATAACAGACAACAATAGAAAATGGCCCTATTCACCCAATTGGCAAGTGTTTCATTCTCCCCCTTTGAAGGGGTCATTCATGCTGCAGAACTCTATTATTAAAGTTGCTGATTTATTTTACCCAACAATCAGAAATAGCTGTTCAGAATAGATGTTGATCAATTCTCAAAGGCACGGACAAAATTATATGCATGATACCAATATCTGTTAGATATGCAATGCATCAATTCAGGTTTTAACAAAACGTGTATTTGCATACTTACAATGAATGAGACCTCCAATATTTCTGTAGCTCTGTCGCTCATTTAATCGAACGGAGTTTTCGTTGAAATTGTGATCATAAGTATTGAAAAGATCAGGGAACGAGAAATTTAATTCGGAAATACTTGCAAAGGTTGACGTTATGAAAAGATAGAAATGGCTAAAAAGACAGAGCTGTTATAACCACAGATATAATAAGACTATTATTTCAATGGTATTATTCCTGAATTCGTAGAGTAAAGATCAGACCAGATTTGGCCTTTTTGAATAAGAATCAGTATCAGGCTTTACAATTAATTTGTTTTTCATTCACAACAGCCAAATGCGGTTGCACACTTTCCCATTAAGAAGGATCAAATTTATAGATTTATAAATTTATAAAATTACACCTAAAGTTTTGTTTAATTTTATATCTGTCTAAATCTTGAAAATAACTGCATAAAAATTTTAGGCTATAATGTTTTTGAGTAACCTAGGACTAAGGTACTCTGTACTCTGTTGTCATTTTGAAAAACCCGAGCCCTTGATGCTTGTTGAAAAAACATTATGTATTTAGTTTTTGTGAGAGGAGACGAAGATAAAATACTCTTTTGTAACGTGATTATGAGGTGATTTAAATATGACGCAAAGGTTTACGAAAGTAATAGAGTATTCCTGTTATCCTTTCAATGTTGGCAGTTTTTATGAAAGGACCGTGGGTAACACGTATTCAGGAAGAGAAATAACTAAATTACTCTTTCACCTTTACTCCAAATATACATTACTTACTCTCATGTCTGAAGTAATATGAAGGTTGAAATAACCAATAAGTAAAAGGTGATAAATTGGGGGTGGGGGAATACAATACAACAAACATTATAACTACATGTCAGCTCAACCCTCTAATCTTTCATTCTTTACTTGGAACTTCATCACAGTATTGTTTATTCCTAGGATAAAAAAAACACTCCAAAATCCAGGAATGTGGCATCAAGTCAAATGCTTTCCTCCAGTCAATCCATCCCATTGCTAACTCCTTTTTCCTTATTCTAACCTCTCTGAATATCATCCTGTCTTTGTACAACTGATCTGATGTTCCTCTGCTCTTTCTTGTCCATCCCTTTTGTCCTCGGGCAGAAAATGGGTCTTTTCCAAAAACGAGTGAATTTCATTAGATAATAATGCTGTTAGTAACTTCCAACAAAAAGAGATAAACATATGATGCGACGGTAGTAACTTGCATTTTTGCCCTTTCACTTGTCTTTCTGTAAAAGAACAGTTTGGCCCTTTCTTTGTCATTCACGCTGGTGTTTTTTCCTCGAAGCATGCAATAAAAAATCTATCTAAATATTAATGCATTGTTGTAAAGTATCTCTTCCATAATATTCACTTCTACTTGTCTTGGTCCAGCATTCACCCTCGTTTTAAAGTCTTTTAACCACTTTGCGTCCTTATTGTGTTCGACCTCTGTACTTCAAAGGTCTGACCAGAACTGCCTTGCTTTATCTGCATGCGGCACTTCACTTTAACCCAGCTCTCCTTCACCTTTCACTTGAAAAAAGAATTCCCCTTTTTTGTTCTTGAATTGTCTATTCTGCTGGCATCGCTTGGTTCTTTGGCTATATCTTGTAATCTTTTCGTTTTCAGCTTTAATCCTTTGTCTCAGCTCCTCCTTCATAAGCCGCAATTCTTTCTGCTTGAACATTTTCTTTTTTGCGATATATCTGAATCTTTCTTCTTAACTGGTTTCTTGTCAAGCATTCACTCGACCAAAAGCTCTGTTAAAATCTTTAAGTTGATCTTCAAGCCCACGTTTCCACCGTGGTTCTTCTTTTCTCATTATTTTTGCTTTTCTTTCCAAGCATTTCTATCACCAGTACAGCTCCACAATATATTAGATCATTAGTCTCAGTAAAGTTGTTCACCTTAATCTTGCCCATTACTTTGTCCACCTTTTTCACTGCTGCATACAGCTCTCCTTTTTCAACGCGTCTCAGTGATGGTAGTCTTTTTCTTTCCTTCTTACCTATCTCATTTTATTGTTCAATCAAATACTTCTCTTCATCTTTTACTTTCCCATAAAGTGAGAAATAAGTAATCCTACCAGCAATCCTATGATGAACATCTGACACCAGATCAACAACATCCTCAATTCTAATCCCATGCCAGATTCGCCACTCCAATTGTCCATACGTTGCATCCTCGATCGGTCGTTTTATCTCGTCAAGCTTTAGATTCAATAATCATGGCTTCTTTGTGATTTGATTCTTCTGATCTACTAATCTTTGTTGAGTAACTGGAAACATATCCATACTAGTTCACACACCACGCATTCTTTTCCTGTAGCTATTACGGCTTGGGTCACTGCTATAAAAATAACACTCCAGTATTATTATTATTGTTGTTTTTGTTATGTTAAATTTAAAGCGAGAACGTATAAATTTAAGTGTTTAGTACACTGCTGTTGAAGATGTTTCGTGTTTTAAATTAAAGATTTTGAGATTATATCTTGTGAGTATCGATAGAAGATAAATAAAAAAAGTTATATACAAGTTGAAATATCAAGAGTTTGCTGGAAGTTGCTAGAAAATCATTCTTGAAATTCTGTAGTTGGCTAGTCGTAAAATTTTTAGGGAAATGGAACAAAATCCCTATTTACACATACTTGGACTAAACTTTTAATACTTGTAACAACGTTTCCTTATTTCTTGTCATTTTCTGTGGTTTCTGTAAAATTAGCACAAGAGGAAAGTTTAACAGCAATCTATTATCATGCTACTGCTGTGCCAGATATGTGTTTCCGATAGGAAGTTAAAAATGCATATTTCGAATGGAGTACAAAAAAAACCCATCTGTTTAATTATTACCTATGTCACTATGTCCTTTGGCAACCTTCTATTTTCTCACAAATTTTGTAGCAGGATGGACAGTCAAATTCATACAGTCATTAATGTTAATGAGCTATTACTTCTTAGTCTTTTTCTATGCACTTATTTAAGCACTATTCTGAAGGCTAATTAAAATATTTTCTTGTTTGGTGACACGACGAAGCCATCCCAATATTTTTAAAAATATTTTTTTTTAGGTCACTTTAGGTCACTTGAAGCCACTTTAGTGCAGAAGGTTGCTTTTCTTATTTGATAATTTTTTTTCTCTGCATTTTTAAAAATATTTTTAATTTACTGATTTTTTCCTTTTTCCAGTTCTATCTCCGAAGACCTGACTAAACTCAGTAGTTTCCCACTGAAAACGGAGAACCGACTTGTGTGCAGGACAACAAGGGGTGTGGTAGGGTTTCGAATCGCGAATCCCCTGCATAGGTACCTATTGATTTAACCACTCCGCAACTAATTTTTTTCTTCTGACCCATCTCTTTTTTGAGGGTTTCAGTTCTTCTATTTAATTCCGCAAGATTCGTAAATTAATTTTATTTTTTAACATTTTTGAAATGTTGCTGGGAATGACCTGAAGCTCCGATCCTCAAAGGCCCCCTCTTCATGATGACTATTTTGTGGATCTTACATGAAACACTTCAGTCAATGGATGTCAACATCTTGTTGTTCTGGCACGTGTGCTCCATTACTGTTAGGCGATTTGGGTTAATGTAGTTTAATAACAAACCTGATTTTGTTTGTGGTTAATTAAATTTGACTGAGTCTCCATAGGTTTTGTGATATCATTATGAAATATATTGTTGAAACTGGTATTAATAGGAATATTAAACATTCAAGGATTGGCGAAGAGTTTTGAATTTGGTATTTTTTGTATCCACAACAGCTGCGGAAAATATTCACGTTTGCCAATTTTTGTTGTAATTTTTTTTTACCTAAAGTCGTAGAAAAAACCTACGTTTGACCTCAGGGTGTTATTTTCCCTGAAAAAGTTTCACGGTTTCAGAAAATAGTCACCGGTTACAGATAAAGATGCCCAAGCGAACGAAAATCACAGAAGAGATGCCGATATTCAAGGGTGAAGACTTGGTAAGAAAGTTATCTACTGCCGAATTACTCTAAGTAACTCAAAGCTACCTGTTTTACTTAAGTTTTTGAGGTTAATATAATGCCGTACTTGACATATTAAGGATTCGTTTGATTTGTACAGTAAAGGCACAATGATACCTGGAAAGCAGTGTCGAGTAGTTGACTATGGATTCAGCTATGTTGTATAAGCCCAATGCTATATTTAGGGGCAGATCGTAAGAAAAATAAAAATTGCCGACCAGTTTATGTAACTTATGTCACTTTAGGTGTCATCGTATGTAGGAATTAAGTAGGCTTGATTTATGCCCCGCCATTTAATAGTGAACCCATGTGTTTCCTTTACAAATACCTTTGCATTATCTACTCCGTATCTTGGTACTGGTAGTTTAGTAGTTGCAATTTCTAGTATGTTGGCAGTGAATTCTTTTCAAAAGTATCAGTTTTTGTGCAAATTGTGTCGGTTATTTTATCGTGTATTTAGAGTAGGCGGTAAGAGTAACTGTCAATTGGTAGCTCTATATTAAAGGTATCTCTGCTGGTCATATCCAGAGGCCTTTTCTTCCAAAGACGTCATGGAAGCCTGATGGATAGGAAGCACACTACAAATTAATAAACCAACTACCTTCTACTTGTAAAAGTACTTAGGATCAAGACAAAAATACAGCAAAGGTATGAGTAGCATTCCTAAAAATAGGTTAAAATATAAAAAACAGCTTTAAAGATAGAGACAGTGGCGTGGAATACAGAGCAGCGGGAGGAACTGTCGCTCCCTACTTGCTATGGGGACAGTAAATTCTGTGGTAAATAACGCAATTCAGCTTTTTGACAAGAAGCCTTATTATAGACAGATGAACAGATGAGAGTCACATAGATCAAAAGCTGTGGTTCTGGCAACCGCTAGTCAAGAGCATAGGCATCAGTTGATTCCAGATTTGACTGGGGATATCAAGACTTTTTTTTATCTGTGCAAAAGATAATTTTCTCTCGCCATGATAAAAATGCATGGATTCATTTCAACTCTAATATAACAGTTTTCCAAGTAACAGACAGCAAGGAGCAGGTTTTGTAATCAGGTGTCTTGCACATGAAATCTTGGCAAAGCACTTTGGATTAATGCTAGTAGATTTATAATACCTGAAAAATTTGGCAGTTACTGGCTGTAATCTTCTTCTTTTTCTTCTTCATATGACCTTTATTCCCACTGTATGATAATGTCATTCACTTAAGTCAGCCTTTTCTATCTATACCTTTCCATATCATACTCTTCCTGGTACCCTAGGCCATTCATGGCCCAGTTCAGTATGGTCCTTCACCACATTCTGTCTCCCCTTGATCCTCCCCATAACTGACATTGGCATTGCCTTCTTCACTGGTTCACCACACAGTCCTTTCCACATGGCCAGATTTTCTAACTTAGCTCTTGGCACCTTCTTCCTTATATTACACACTTTGCACATTGTTTGTATCTTCACTTTCTTTCCTTTCCAATATTAAGAGCCCATGTATCCATCTCATCTCACTGTCCCCATCTCCATTTTCTCCAAAATTTCTTCTTTCTTCCCCAATGACCATATTTCTGTACCATACATAAGTACTGGCCTAATTGTGGTTTTGTAGACCTTCATTTCCAATTTCAATGGAATATTTATGTTAGGGGTGACTCGACTCTCCTCACCCTCTTTCTGCCATGCTTCCTTCACCTGTTTTCTAAATGCATTTTCTATACCTCCTCCTGTAACTGATCATAGGTATTTAAACCCCTTTGCCTGTTTGCCATCTATGAATGTGCCACTGGTTATGATATAACTATACCACTGCTTGTTTCAGGTATCAGAGCTAGTAGGAATTTTAGTTCTTTTGGCCTGAGTATGATTTAAAACTGTATCCATTGATGAGGTGTCAGTCTGGGGCTCTGAAGTTTTGAGGAATGTTGGGTTACCCCCTATTCATCACCAGTCCAAGGTCCACCTTGGCCTGGGTTGGTAGTCCTGTGAGTATCCCAGATATAGGTTAAATAACATAGTTCTGGAAATGATATAAAACTGTATTCCTCACTCAACTATGAGTGGGTTGACAGAGCAAAGGCTAGGGCTACCAGCTGTAACTGATGGTTTGCATAAGGAATGAGATCCTGCTGGAAAAAGATATGGTGAAATAAAAAGGAAATGCAAAATCAAAAGGAAAACTTACTGGGTCAGTCCAGGCCTGGGTCAACAATGACTGGCAGTGCTGTGGGATGCTTTTGTGGTACCAGAACTTATGCCACTGGTAGCAATGGATGTACAAGGTGTACAAGTGGAGTAGTCTGAGCAAGGAAATTACAAGCCAGAAGAAGGGAACACATGAAGGAAGTGAATGTGAAAGTAGGAACTCTTAATGTTGATAGCATGACTGGAAGTTCAAGAGGAGTAATAGATCTCAGGCAAGGAAGGAACATAAATCTATTGTGGGTCCAGGAAATGGCCAAAAGCTGGGGAAATTGGAGGTGGTTACAAACTATGTTACCATGGAACAGAAAACAAGAAAATTGAGGTTGGTATCACCTCTGAGCAAAAGCTTTTGAAAAAGTTTGTAACAGAATCATGAGCATGAAACTGGAAATTTGTGACATTTAGACTAACATCATTGGTGACTATGGACTAGAAGTAAGATGCAAGGATGCTGCAAAGAAAGAGTTCTGGAAAGACCTAGATACATAGAAGTTGCAGACTGCAAAGCAGTAGTAGGAGAAAGTGTCACATATCAGCACTGATAAGTTGTCTGTAGGGCAAAGTACAGAATGAGATCAATAATGGCAACAAAAAGTGAACCTAAGATCAGATAGTGGTAGTGGAAGTTGAAGGAACAGAACTATAACATAACTTTAGCTTGGAAGTAAAGAAGGAACTAAGGGCGATGTTCCCAGTAGACTGGGAAATTATAACTGGAGCAATCAAGAGAATCACCAAGTAAACCCTTGGAGAAACATCTGGTAAAGGGAAACAAAGCAAGGACACTTGGTTGTCAAACAACAAAGTAGAGGGCTTGTTAGGAAGAAGAAAGGGGTATACACGAAAATGGAATAAGTCTTGAACTGATGAGCAGAAGAAGAATATTTTAATGCCAGTAAAGAATCAAGGAGGAGTGTGGTGAAAGTCAAGCCTGAGGCTTACAAGTAGCTGTACCACACCCTTGAAACAACTGAGGGATAGACAAGGAGAATGCAAGGGGAAGTAAAGGTAAAATAGATTCACTAAGGCCCGGTGAAGGAGATCAGCGAGAAAGAGATAAAACAAGCATTAGATTGGAAAAAAAAGGAAAAGCAAGTAATTTAGATGGTATCCTGACAGTGGTATGGAAATGCTTAGAAAATAATGTCCTAATTTTCCTGACATCAGTGTTCAATGACATCTTTGGGACCAAGAACAGAACCATTTTCCAGTTTCAAACAAAACAATGTAGTGTTTATAAGACAAAATCCAACATTTATCGATACAGTTCTCCAGCTATAACATGCTGTTCTATCATTTAACAAAGTCTGAGTCATATTGAGGGTTCTGACCATCTCACTATTGATTTTTCTTTTGTTATCACCTCATCTTCACTGGTCTCTTCATAGTCACCCAAATCTCTCTGGCAAGCATTGGGATCTAGCTGTGGTTCTTGTTCTGGAAGATGAAGTTCCTTCAAATCATCTGGGTGTCTCTTAAAGCATTATTGGTCACTGCCTCTTTCAATAACAATAGCATGACTATCTGGAGAAACCTTGGCAATCAGAAAATCATCTGGTAAGAAAATCAGTTTGAATTTGGACTTTTTTTGATATTTTGGATCAACACTTTGTCTCTTACTTCAAATGATTACCTGGTTGTGTATTTGGATGCATTAACCTTGACTGATGGTCTTGCTTCTGGTCCTTATTGAGCATTAAACTTAGTGGGATTCCTGTGGCAGGGTCAGGTGTACTTTGGTAACTTTGTAACAATTCATTGAGTGCATTCTTCTCTGTCTCATGGTTGTGATGAGCTATTTTCATCCCCTTCCCTAATGGTTCTATGAATGTTTCAGCTGGATTAGCTGAAAGGTGCAATAAAGGAATCTTTTGAAGCAAAATATTGCATTGGTCAGCAAACTGTTCCAAGTGTTTCCAATTGAATGGTGGTCCATTGTCTGATAGTTGAACATCTGGGTTGCCGTATGTGCCATAAATACCTGCTAAAACTGGGATGACCTTGTCAGCACTTGTGGAGTTGACCAATTTTGCTGCTGGGATGATCAGGATGTTATATCTTTGACCATTACTACATGTTTAGATGACAGCATTGGCCCAAATAGGTCAACTGCTACATTCTAACATTTTTCTTGTACTGAATGTGCCTGTAGTGGTTTGTGCATCTTCTCATCAGTAAAAGATTGGGATGAGAGACAGTCCTCTACAAAGTTTGACACCTTCTTATCCATTTCATGAAAAAAATGGAAACAAAGTTTCCTCATAATTCCACTTTGTCCTGGGTTGCTACATCTGTGTGCTAACTGAATTGCTGAATTATATGCTGTCCTTTCAATAAGATTTCATCGTTTGTTACACTGATCCCAGGAAGAATATTTTCAAATA
Organism: Morbakka virulenta; assembly: GCA_003991215.1. Taxonomy (NCBI): domain Eukaryota; kingdom Metazoa; phylum Cnidaria; class Cubozoa; order Carybdeida; family Carukiidae; genus Morbakka; species Morbakka virulenta. The sequence goes on from RDPX01000205.1 coordinate 410,814, forward strand.
GTCTCAGTTACTTGTCTGCTAACTTGGGAATGTAGGTTTTGCCACTTTGCACCAGGCTTGGAAGCTCCTTTAGGGTAGTGTCTTCATTTGTTGCATTTGCAATGGTAGCGATTCCAATCTTGTCCATGTTTGGCTTTGTGTGCAAGAAGTAGAGAAGCATGTTAAGCTCTTCTATTTGATGAAGCTTATCTTTAGGAAGTTTCTCAATTGGCTTTGCTCATTTGGAAGTGTAATCTACTTGGCTGAGTTTACCTTTGCGAAAGATATTCTTTTACTGAATAGCTTGGTGGCATAGCCTGATGTACTCTGTTTGGATGGATCCCTTCATGTTGTCATTGAAGATCGGGCAAACGAGGTTTATGGTCTGTAATGATTTGTATCAGGTTTGGAGATCCAACCAAGTAATTGTGGAAACAACATAATCCAAAATCCATGCTCATTGCCTCCAGGTCTAGTTGTGTATATCCTGCCTCAGTCTTGGTGGTACATCTAGAGGCAAACACAACTGGCTTAGCTGTTGTGATTGAATTCCCTTGGCCTAGCATGGCTCCAAGCCCTGTAACATGGGCATCTGTAAAAATGAAGGTTAGCTTGGTTAGGTCGAAGTACCATAGAAAAATGTTCTCCTTGAATGCTGCTATAACCTCATAAAAACACATTTGCTATTCCTTGCCCCATCTGAACTGTATCTTGTGCTTGGTCAACTCACGAAGTGGTGCTGATTTCGTGGAAAAATTTGGCAGGAAGTCTGCATTTGACTGCATCATGCATAAGAAGCTGATCCAGTCTTCCTTGTTTGTGGGAGCCATGATGCAGTTTAGGGGTCTGGTCTAACACCATCCCTACTGTAAATCATACCCCAAAATGATATTTCCGCTGCACCAAAAACACATTTCGCTGGGTTTAAGGTTAATCCTGATGCTTTAATTGCTCCCATTACCTTTTCCAGTGACTTGTTGTCATCATTACAAATGGCAATAATAAGGTCATCATAGATAACGTAGGTGAATGGAATATGTGCAAAGGTAGGGTACAAAGCTGCAGCTAATTCTTTGGGTGCTGATTTCAGTCCCATAGTTATTTGTTTATAGCAATACAACTTGCCATTGCAGTGGATTATGGTTAGATAACAACTATCTGGGTGAAGTACTAACTACCAGAAGGCTGATTTGAAGTCCATCTTTGAGAAAACCTCTGCACCTGAAAGAGTAGCCTTGATGTCTTCATGGCATGGTATTGGGTAATTTGATGATTTTATGGCCCTGTTTACATTTCTTGCATCCATAGTGACTCTAAGACCCCCATTGTCCTTTGCTATAAAAAATACATTTGAAACCCATTGTGCTGGCTCGTCTCTAGGATGTTCCTCAATGATGTTATTCTTGAGCATCCCATCTATTCTGTGCTGTGTATGTTTTAGTTAGTGATATGGGACCATCCTTTGGGGTTCAGTTATTGGCTTGACCCCTTCATCCACATGCAGTTACACTTCGTAACTTCTCAGCTTACCAATGCCTGTAAACAGTTGATGGAAATGCTGAAGGATTGATTGTTCACATTCCTTAGCTGTATTCTTCTTGCCTACCATGAGAATAGGTTCAAAAGTCTTAGTGGATTCATTGAGCTCAATGATACCAAGTTGTAACTGTGCTTCCTGACAAAATTGGCTCACATGACCCTGATATTACATGCCATACAATGGGGACTGATGTACTGCCAAATGTAACTGCATGTCAAACTTCCCCATAAATGTCTAGTGGCAGGCTTTTGTAGGGCTTGTTACACACCTGAGCAGATATTATTTTCTGAAGTAGATCCCACTTTTAAGCTTGAACAGTACCACACATCTAACCCTAGCCCCAGTATCAGCAATCACCGTATCTAAGCTGTTGTTGATGATGATTTGCACTCTGAAGTCCTTTTTGCTGTGAAACTTGGACCTCAGTATGGGTTTAACTTTTTGTTGCACCTTGATTCTGAACAAGTTTATGTTGTAAACATCATCTGCTTCTTCTGTTGTATCCTCCTCTTAGTCTGGTGTGTGTACATGATGCACTTGCTGTGAGTTCCTGCAGACCTTGGCAAAATGTCCTGTTTTGCTGCATTCATTGCACTTGGAGTATTTGCTGGGCAATGTTCTTTGTGTCTCATTATGGAACCACTAACAGTGTTGCCATAATTGAAGGAGTTAATCTGTTCTGTGCTGATGGGGCACTGTCTTCATTCACTGTCTTTTTCTTTGCAAGTTTGGCATATTCCTCCATTTTGTTGACAGCTTCCCCTGTTATTTCAGCACCACTCCTGTAGGGACTTCCTATGTACATGCCTTCTCTTCTCAGCATTGGTAGATCCTATGACATCTTTAATGCCTCTCCCCATATTTTGCTGTTGGTATAACCAATCACAATTTGATCCTATGTAGCCATTTCTTCAGCCATAGATGTAAAAACTGTCACATTTGAACTTAGAGTGTTTTGGATCCTTCTTTACCTGATTACAAAATACTGGAAACGTCTCTGTAGCTTCCTGTACCAATGAATCGAAGTGGAAATTTTTCAAAGTCAAAATTTCAGTAGGTTTGTAAAAATTTAATATTTTATTGACTAGTTCTGACCATAGTGTAGCTGCTCTGGTCTTTTCACTAGGGCAGGCAATCAACCAGTACTCATAAAATTGCAATGATGAGGAAAACCCAAGGAACTTTGCCACCCTGTCTTTCTGTCACCACTGTTCACAGATTTCATCATACCATGCCAATATTGGTTTTGGTTGTGCATTCTCTTCTGTTGAATGTTTCACTTTTCACCTTTCAATAGCAGCATCCATAGATACTTGGCATCATACCACAGCTGGAACGTTTTTGTAAATTCCATGAAGGCCTTAACTCAAGTAGTGAAAAGGAATTTTCAGTACATTTGATGTAGTCATGTCAATTATCGTCCTTATTATAGCAAGTAGTTGCTGTTTTTGTATCCTTCAAAATTTTTTTATCGAGCACCCAAGAATGGCAAGGCACTTCTGATTCTGGATATGCATACTTCATGGACAGTATGCTTGATAATGTGCCATCTAGCTTCATTGATAACCAAGATTCAGTTTTATTCTTCCTAACAATGGTAAATAAACAATTGTTTTCAGCAGTACCATGTGGAAGGGTACTACTTTAGGAACACAAATCAGATACTTAAAATGCTCAATACAAGTACCAGGAAGTTTAAGATTGGCAATAAACCAGCACAGAGTATCCATTCTATTATAAAAGACTGGCAATTCATTCTCAGGCTCATTGTCAACTACTTTTGCTTCTTTTCATGCATACTGGCCATTGTCATAATCAGTTAAGGTCTGACAATCAGAAAATTTATCTTACAGTTTATCTGGAGGTTTATCAAATAACCCATTAGAAAACATATTAAAAAGTATTCCACACATTCCCATTTGCTTTCTATTCATTAATATACATTAATCCATCTGGCGCTTCCAAGTAGCTCACCAGTAAAACAAAGTTTATTTTGCATGTAGAGCAGGGCAGATTCAAAATAGCAATGGACACCATCAAAAATCTTGTTATACTGTACTTGGGAGATGTCAACATTATCTAAAAGCTTCAATAGTGTTGAAATGATTAAATACGGCTATTTTATATGTTGGTAGTGCAGACGTGGGTGTAGACAGGGCTGGAGTTGTTTCAAGAAGTGGTGCCATACCTATGTTGTGTTTGTTGTGTTTCTTTCTTCAGTTCTTGAAGCCATATTACTGGAAGGGTGTGAGATATACTGTTGATGTGATTGCTGCATTGCAAGGAATGGATTGTTTCTTTTATTTTTCTTGTTGTTGTGTTGATTTCTTTGTCTGAAATTCCTTTATTTTTCCAGTCAAAGGTATGATCCTGTGCCCAGCAGTGTTCGACTATTTCATGATTCTTGGTGTTAACTTTCTGAACAGCTCTCGTGTGTTCTTTTTCTCTTTGACCCAAGGAACGCTTTGATTCACCTATGTAGGAGGCAGGACAGTCCTTACATTGTAGTCTGTAGACTATGTTGTTTCTTTCATCAAGTGGAACTGGGTCTTTTGGTTTTGAGAGGATCTTCCTTAAGGTGGATGTAGTGAAGAAGGAGCATTGAATGTTGTGTTGTCGGAGGGTTTGTCTTAGGTGCTCACTGGTATTCTTCATGTAAGGCAGACATATACATTTCAGGAGTTCGTTATCTTCATGATTAGGTCCAGTGGTTCTGTGTAAGGCTCTCTGGACATCCTTAGCATGGTATCCATTGGATAAAACCATTTGAAGGTGTCTTTCTTCTTTTCTGAGATCATGTAAGTTAGAAATAATGCTTCCTGCTCTTCCAAACAGGGTGGTGATGACACTATTTCAAGCTGAGACTGGTTGGTGTGATGCATTGTTGAGGTACTGGTCAGTGTGGGTTGGTTTCCTGTAGATGGTAGCAGAAATACTGCAATCTGCCTGCCTCTTTACTAGGACATCCTGGAAGGGTATTTCTCTTCGTTCTTCTTTCTCCATGGTGAATGTGATATTGAGTGCATGCTGTTGATGTGTTGAAAGAAACCTTGTAGGTGATCCTTTTTGATGATTGTAAAGACATCATCAATGTACCTTTCCCATACAGTTGGCCCTTGGTCTGCTGTTGATAATGCCATGGTTTCAAATGCTTGCATGAATATTTCAGCAATAACCAAGGATGTAGGGGCTCCCATGGGTACACCATTGGTTTGTGTGTAGATGTCGTTGTTGAAGAGGAAGCATGTGTTGGTGAGAAATACTCGTTGTACGTCCAGGATATCTGAAGGTTTCAGTGTGGTTCTTGATGGCAATGAATCATCATGTTTAAGAAGGTCCTCTACAATTTGTAAGGTGTCATCAATGGGGATGCTTGTATATAATGATGTGACATCAAAGGAGACCATGATTTCATCTTCTTGGATTCTTTGGTGTGTAATGAAGGCACAAAACCAATGCTGTTGTTACAGTGGTGTAGATTCATCTTTGTGTAGGGATGCAGAAGGTCAGCTATGTGATGTGAAAGTGAATGAAGTGGACTTCCAGAGTAAGCAATGATTGGACGTATTGGAACATTAAGTTTATGTACTTTTGGTAATCCATAGAACCGTGGTAAAGCTGAGTCTTTGGGTTTTAATCTGTGTTAGAGGCAGTTATCAAGGAGGTGGTTTTTCTGTAACGTAATTAGTGCTTTGCTGACTTTGGTCTTGACTGAGTTCATTGGGCTGTGCTTAACCATTGTATATGGTCTGTTAATGAGATGCTCCTGGCATTTCTGGATGTAATCAGCTTTGTTGAGGATGACAGTTACACACCCTTTGTCAGCCGGTAGGATGGAGATCGAATTATCATTCTTTAGGGTTTTGATGGCACATTGTTCCCTTTTCGTGATGTTGTTAATAGGTACTTTGGAAGATTGAAGGGTGAGGCTTGTCTTTGCTCTAATTGTGTCTGCTTCACTTTTGGGAAGGTCTTTTACTGCTGTTTCCACTATCGAGATGATCTCTTTTACAGGGATGACTTTGGGAGTAGCAGAAAAGTTCAAACCTTTCATAAGAAGGGATTCCTCTGTTGATGACAGTGTTTGACTGGACAGGTTAACAATCCAATTAGATTTGTTTCTGGATTTTGGTACTGTTGGTAACTTTCGTTTCAGGTTCTCGAACTTCTTTTGATGTCTTTCCCTGGTAGAGTGTAATCTTTGTATGTGAGTGTTATCCACCGATGACATTAATTCCTGGAAGTGATCAGTGCTTAGTTTGCTTGAAAGGAAAATTTCAGCTTCCCGAACGTCTGCAGCAAGTTTCAAACGTTTCCTATGATTTAAATGAATTCTTTCTTGAAGAAGTTGACGACTTGTCCGTTCAAGTATACAGCCTTCAAAAGATTGCAGCTTCCAGTTCAAACCAATCAGACATAGTAGCTGGCTTGTACCATAAAATGCTGTCTGGTAGATTCATCATTTCCCTTTCTTTTCTTCATTGTGTATTGGCCATCATGAATGGATTGAGTAAAGCAATGCAAGAGAGCAACATCAAATGGGTTGCAATTTCAAGTGAAATGCTGGTTGTGCGACAGCTGTTGCAAGATCTAAATGTGCATGACATTCTTGATGTTGCCAAGTCACTGTGCTCTTCTGTTGGAATATCAAACACTTTCAAGGATCCCATCAACATTCAAAGAGAAACACCTGAAGATCATGCTAGCCAAATCCAGTTTTGCAAAGATCAAAAGGAGAGTTCCATTCCACTTATCCCTGAAGACATTGACTGACGTTTTAACAATGGCAATGTCAAAATTTTGGCTGCAATGGAATCACTAGATGCCTCAAAAGAACTTTACTTGGATCACCAAACTATGTGTCCCCTAGTTTCACAATTTGGCAATTGCCTAAATGTCGATGTTGGATTGCTGAAATGTGTGAACAAGCGTTAATTGTGATAGGCTGGAAAGAGAATAGACATGAACTTTTACAGTAATCTAGAGCAACTTGTTAAAATATCAAAAGCTCTTCCTGTTGGTTCTGCAACAGTTAAATGCAGCTTCAGTTCAATGAATTGTGTGCTGAGCTGGAGTCACAAATTTTTCTGTTAAAAATGTTGTTGATGGATGGAACTTCTTTATTTGTCAGTTTACAAATATGAGATTCAAGTACCATTATTGAATTTTTCGATATGGTTGATGGTAGAAGTTGGTCAACAAACAATATGTAATTATCAGAACAATAAGGGCTTGGTAGATTCTCAGGGTGGCTATATCCATTATATAAGGTCTTATTCTTTTCAGTAGACTTATAGATGCCTTTTTGCAAATTGAATCAAAGTGTTCTTGCATAGTCAGTGAAGGGCTGAGCTGAACACCTAGGTATTTAAAGCCAGATGTTATATTTACTGATTCTCCTTGGTATTAAATGTCCATTTTGTGTTCTTTTTGATTCAACCATTTCTTCGTTCCAAACATCATAACATCTGTTTTCCCCTTTTTCATGTTTATGATAAGTTCATTATCTTGTAACCATTTTGACATTACACACAGTTCTTGTTTTAAGTTCTTGTTTTTCTTGTAGAATGTTCATTTGAAATACCAGGTACTTTTCTAATACAAGCTTCAGAAACTATATTTCTTGTTGTTTTGAAAAAAAGATGGGTGTCATATGGGTTCCAATATTTTGTTATTGAAACTCTTTTAGCTGTTTGTATCCTGTACTGGCATGAGTACATTGTACTATGTACTATCAGTACTTATTCTGAAGGTAGGAAATAAGTAATGGTGTAAGAACTACCAATCAAAGTAATGCTTGTCCTTGCATTGCTTCAGTTTTAGGCACACTGGGTATACAGGCTAATTAATACCTATTGCAAAATACCAAAATCCCCTTTCTGGGTGTTCTGTGCTAAGTGGTTGTGAAGGTTGTGAGTAGGAATATATGAAGAGTAGAATTAATTGCTATTTCATGTGTACAATTCCATTCATTTGATATTAATTTGGTCCGATAACTGTAACAGGTGAGCTATGCCTCTCTGCACTTTTCAGTTAAAAAGAGTTAGTTTTCCTATTTATTAATCATTTGAAAATCAAATGTTTCATTCTTGAGATAGTTACTGATGTACTACAGAATGTACTACCAGTAATAAAGTCAGCTCAATGAGCTCCTTTTAGTAAGGTTCTGTAGTAATAAATGAATTTAGTAATTGTGTTTTACTTCTTTTTAAGCTTAAATCAATGAATACCTGTACTAACTAATTATTATGAAAATATGTCAACAAACTAAGTGGCTATCAAATTAAGTCTGTTGCTCAAAATTATTGGATTAACAAAAAGAGTCAGTTAACAGCAAACTGCTTTCTTAAAGTTGAGTCTATCAACAGGGTGACAAGCACACTGAGAATACCTCATTAGTATGGAGGCCTGTTACTCTTTATTGATCTTCCATTATCAGAATCATCTTTGTTAAGAAGTTCTTTAGAAGGATCACTTGTAATAGAAATAGAAGACAAAGGTGGATCATTTGCGTGTGTAAAAATGATACAAATTTGGATCAAATCTTTATCTGGGACCAGAAGCAAATATATGAAGGTGTTAACTAAGAAACTACCTCATGGGCTGAAGCCTCAGCTTTTCTTCATTTCCTCTTTATTTCAGATTTGAAATTGTTTTAGATCTTGAAGGGTGATGATTTTGTGGATTGTTGCAGTTACTCAGTAGATGTTAATAACCTTGGTTTTATATTCTTTAGTTGTCAAAAATGTAAGTTTTTTTGTTTAGTTCTGATCTTAACCTTTTTCATTAACTCCTATTTTGTGTTATACTTTGTTTTCTTTTACTTGAAGAAAATAACTCCAAAAATGTTGTTTTTGTCAGTGTATGTAATAACTAGTAGAAAATGATTAAGATAAAATGACAGAAAGATTATCATGTCAACATATATTTGGATAAAATATTGTCTTACATGATAAAAGATTTTGTAAAAATTTCTGTAAGAAAAATAAAGATTGGATGGCAAAAATTAAAAGCAACACAGGTCAATGCATTATATGTCATGGTCACAATTAATTGTGTTTTAAAGTAAAGTGAAGTATAGTTAATATTGACCCAATATAAGTATTATGTTCAATTTTTGTCATCTTTATGACAATGGTGTTGCACTCAGCCCTTATGAGTTAGTTAAAAAAAACAATACAAATCATTTTTGTATTAACACTGACAGATCTTGCTTGAGCAAAAGGAGTTTAAATGAAGAAGTCAGGTAGCCAATTTAGCTAGCTATTGAATTTGTAATAACCATTGTTGTGTCTGTACACTTACAAATACCAGAAATGGTAATGCACGCTGTTTTTTCTTGTCAGATTTTTCCAGAAAAGGGGAATTTCATGGATGAAAATGATGCTGAACTTGAGTCAGATGAAAGTGTTTATTCTGGACTTGAAGAAGAAGAGGATAACTCTTCAGATGATGAGCTTGATAAAGGTAGTGACAAAGAAGACACAGACAGTGAGGAAGAAACTGATGAATCTGATGGTGAAGGTGATTCAAAAGAAGTTGATAAATTTTTTAGTCTGACCAACAAACAAAATAGCACAGTAAGTTGTTTGAATATTGTTTTCATTGTAATTGTTGTTTAAACTAATGGAAAGTGACATGCAGTAGTGATTTGTATAATTAAGAAGAAGGTGGCTAAATGTGGCCAGTCCACATTAATGGAAATTGAAAGCCATGCCTTAATTGTTAAGGAATAATCACCCTCTCCTGTTTGACTTCCAACAATCTCTGTATTCATGGGTTCTATTGTATCACACACAGTACATGAAATTATTTACTTGTGATTTTAATAAAGTATATATATATATATATATATATATATATATATATATATATATTAGTTTCAAATGGGTACATTTATTTTTATAGGATATTGCTGTAAGGGTATAATTATAACTTTAGAAGGTGTGAAGTTTTTTTAACTGGATTTAGATATTAATGTTAGACATGAAATGACCCATACATACATATTAACACACACATAAGAAGTAGAGCTCTAAGAAAAAAATTCCTTTGACACTCTTATTATTTTTGTAACATTTTGATTGATGCTCAAACATCATAACATACAAAGAAATTTCCTCTGAGCACACAAACATACCAGTTGGTGTACCAATTTCATCCTCACCAATTTATTGTAACCATGACAGTGCATTAAATTAGGCATGAGCTTAAATAAAACAAAATTCTACCTCCTAACCTTGTCTTACCTGATAGTATAACAGAGAATACTGTTACTATTATATATATATATATATATATATATATATATANGCACAGTAAGTTGTTTGAATATTGTTTTCATTGTAATTGTTGTTTAAACTAATGGAAAGTGACATGCAGTAGTGATTTGTATAATTAAGAAGAAGGTGGCTAAATGTGGCCAGTCCACATTAATGGAAATTGAAAGCCATGCCTTAATTGTTAAGGAATAATCACCCTCTCCTGTTTGACTTCCAACAATCTCTGTATTCATGGGTTCTATTGTATCACACACAGTACATGAAATTATTTACTTGTGATTTTAATAAAGTATATATATATATATATATTAGTTTCAAATGGGTACATTTATTTTTATAGGATATTGCTGTAAGGGTATAATTATAACTTTAGAAGGTGTGAAGTTTTTTTAACTGGATTTAGATATTAATGTTAGACATGAAATGACCCATACATACATATTAACACACACATAAGAAGTAGAGCTCTAAGAAAAAAATTCCTTTGACACTCTTATTATTTTTGTAACATTTTGATTGATGCTCAAACATCATAACATACAAAGAAATTTCCTCTGAGCACACAAACATACCAGTTGGTGTACCAATTTCATCCTCACCAATTTATTGTAACCATGACAGTGCATTAAATTAGGCATGAGCTTAAATAAAACAAAATTCTACCTCCTAACCTTGTCTTACCTGATAGTATAACAGAGAATACTGTTACTATTATATATATATATATAATAGTAACAGTATTCACTGTTTGCCATCTTTGTTATATCATGTTTACATTATTACTGGTCATGGCATTTCGGTAACATTATATTTCAATTGATAAAGAATCAAAAGGCTACCCTTAACATCTTGCTAAGCCTGTTTTCTGGTTTTAATCACTCTTAAGCATACACAAAACACAGAAACTCATCAGAGCTCAATAAACTTAACGGGACTTGAAAAAATTTTTACCATGCAACCTCTTGGAAGACTTTTGCAACTACCTAACCCCATAACAGTACAAGCAAAAGATCCAATCTTTGCCTGAAAGAAAAATTCTTCATGATTTGCCACCCACAATTAGCAACCCTAAACAAAAGGGATGGACTTTTAAAATGAACCCTTACGTGTATTGCCTGTAGTTGTAAGTAGAATATGTAATCTATAACTTGAAATATTTTCACTTATACATCTTCTGAAGAGTGATTAAAACCATAAAACAGGCTTCTCAAGATAAAAAGTGTAGTATTGACTCTTTTCTCCTTATTGCATTATTATTTATCATTCTGCATTTATGTATGAAACACTGTATGATGGATAACTAAATCTAAGACCATCTTTCTATCTATCTATCTATCTATCTATCTATCTATCTATCTATCTATCTATCTATCTATCTATCTATCTATCTATCTATATGTAGTTTGATCAGTAACAAGTATAATCATTTGTAAGTGAGTGAAGTTTTAGGTAATTTGATGTAATACTTTGTCTGATATGAAAAGGCATTAAATTGTGACTCACTTTGATAGTACAGTTTCCTTCTTTTTTGGTTCTGTGGTGCATCATGTTGTTTGTCGATACTTCTACAGCTGACATGATTGAGAAAGAAAATAGCTGCAGGAAACTGTTTATGTAAAGGGTTCACATATCAGGGAAAAACATATTACCTTGGCATTTTCTCCAATCACAGAAATAGTCCAAACCCTGCTAAAGTGTATCAATTGTAATTCATTAATTATTGGGATAAAACATCTATTTTCCCCCTGAATCTGAAATCTTGTACTATGTAAATACATTGCTTTTGGATCCAGCATTACATTTTGTTTAAGAAATGCTTCTCCAGTTTTATTTGAAAATATACTTGCTCAGCCAAGTAAATGTTAAGTATTCTTTTCAGTTTACACTGGCAGAAGAGTTCCTTGTCATTTTTCATCAGCAAAGTCACAATGGGCATGCCTAACTGTATGAATAACTCCATTCAATTAATTTTCCCAGAAAATATACAATGAACATGAATGCAACAAAAATGTATTTTGTTTTTTCATTTAAGAAATACCTTTCTCCTTCCTCTTCTTTTCCTTTTAGCTGATCCCTTTTCAGAGGTCCCCACAGTGAATTATTCTCTTCCACAGAGCTTGGACCATCACATAAGCCCATTCCATCTCCATTGCTTGCATATCCATTATGTAATTATTTTTTTCAGGTAAATATTGTTTTTGGAAGGTTTGTATCTAGTTTTCCTCTTGTAATATGCTTGCAATCAACATACCCAGTCAAATTTACATTTATGGGTGATGAGCATATTGTTTTTAATATTGCAATTTATACAAAGTGACTGTTGATATTGTCTGGGCTGTTGGCATTAGCATAATCAATAGTGACAAACATTGGCTACTAACAGGAAAGACTGAGAAGGTTCCCAACCCACTCCCCAAAGAGACTCACTTCAAGATGCCCACTATCAGCTAGGATGTCTGAGATTGTATGAGAAGTGAATGACATGTCCCCAGATGTAGGGATGACAAGAAAATAGCAGGATAGATGGAACAAAAGTTTCTGTAGGCTAAAACAATTCTTCCAAGACCATCAACTCCATCTAAAGAAGATTGCCAGGAGAACCCTGGGTGCTGCCAAATGGACCACATTCAGGCCTGGGATGGTTTGGTGACTTCATGTATACATTTGGACTATCTCAAGTCAACTAATGTGTATGTGGTGCGAGACACACACCAGACTATGTTCAGATATGCAAAGACATTGGTCTTTGAGGGAACTTGTGGAGAATGAGTTCAGATGATGGCTATTGTCTACTAACACATTGTAGTCTTCACAACCATAATTGAACAGTCATATGCATTGCTGATTGGCACATAGACACACACACACACACACACACACATATATATATACTTAATCTGCAGACAGTACTGTTTCGCCCTTTGTGGGCTCATCAGTGCAGCACAGAGCTTCTGAGACATAACTCTCTGGCCATGTTGCTGGAGCAAACACAGCTTAAAGAGTTATTGTGGGATCCTGCCAGAGTGCTCAAACCACGCATGTGCAGTGAGCATTGTATTATGCTAACAACAGGTTCCNTGTATGAGAAGTGAATGACATGTCCCCAGATGTAGGGATGACAAGAAAATAGCAGGATAGATGGAACAAAAGTTTCTGTAGGCTAAAACAATTCTTCCAAGACCATCAACTCCATCTGAAGAAGATTGCCAGGAGAACCCTGGGTGCTGCCAAATGGACCACATTCAGGCCTGGGATGGTTTGGTGACTTCATGTATACATTTGGACTATCTCAAGTCAACTAATGTGTATGTGGTGCGAGACACACACCAGACTATGTTCAGATATGCAAAGACATTGGTCTTTGAGGGAACTTGAAGTCTGTGGAGAATGAGTTCAGATGATGGCTATTGTCTACTAACACATTGTAGTCTTCACAACCATAATTGAACAGTCATATGCATTGCTGATTGGCACATAGACACACACACACATATATATATATACTTAATCTGCAGACAGTACTGTTTCGCCCTTTGTGGGCTCATCAGTGCAGCACAAAGCTTCTGAGACATAACTCTCTGGCCATGTTGTCGGAGCAAACACAGCTTAAAGAGTTATTGTGGGATCCTGCCAGAGTGCTCAAACCACGCATGTGCAGTGAGCATTGTATTATGCTAACAACAGGTTCCCATCTAAGATAGAGTGCTCAACCAAACTTATATATATATATATTTATACTTCTATATATTCATATTTCTATAAAAAGTATTGCCATTTCAAAGTTATTGGTGTTAGACTGTTAGGTCAATCAACATTACAATGCATCTGGGGGTACCTATGTCCTATGTAAAATGTATTTGTTATAGTTTTTCACTGAAAATTAATGCTGAAACTAAACAGGTAAGCTATTTTTTCCAGCCTGAAGACTTGAAAGCAAGTAAAGACCAAAATACAGAATCAGATATCTTGAAAAATAGTAATCAGTCAGTCAAGTCACAGGCAGTTTTTGAAGATGCTGATACATCAGATGAAGAGGTATGTGTGGTACAAAAAGGAAGCTTTAAAGATAAATAAGTTTCAATTAGATAAAAAGTAACAGTTATAAGCAGAGTATAATAAGAGAACACAAAACCTGTGTTGGTGGAATAAGGTGATAGCTTTCCCAAGCAGAATTACAGCTCTTGAGTCTTGCATCAAACATTAACATCATACTTAATATGGGTATCATAGTTTAATTTTAGAATTTTTTTTTAAGTTCTTTTTTATCTCACATCTTTGTTTAGAAAAAACTCTTCTAGTTACAAGGATTTGTAGCATACAATGATAATATGAGGGAAATGAGTTTTAATTGATAATTAGCTACCCCTGTAAAACACAGTTGCCCAAATGGTTGGAATCTGTTTAATCTTTATTATAAACTTTTTTGAAATACACAAAATTATGCTGTACTTTATTGTTACAATTTTTAAATACGATAAAATTACCCCAAATACTACCATAGAGATTGATTTTGACAAAGGCAAATATGTGTTTTTCAGTGAAATCAATACCATAGAACTTTTCAATTTTTGCTGTTAGAAAATACCTTAATTAAGTTGTAAACAGTCTGCAAAACAGAAATACTCATATTTACCCAATAGAAAAGTTTTAGCACTTATGTATAACCATAAGGGTAGCAGGGAAGGATAGATAGCATCAGTCACTTGAGGGCTTACAAACTATTCTTCTTTTTATTATTTACTATAAGTATGTCCCTGCTGCACATTCTTATTTTCTTTGATGAGATCTATTACCGTTGTGCTTTTTCTTTAATGAATATAGGGTGCTTGTCTTTTGAATCCCCCATACTTTTTCTCCAATATCTACTTTATTGTTATTATTTTATTTTTTTCTTTCAAATAGAAATCTATACTGGTTGCTTCTTCTTTGGCAGGGTATTAACAATACACCAAAGGCATGCCATGCTAATTTATTTATAGAGGATCCTTAGAGTCCCTAGTAAGGATTTCTTTTGAACTGTTTGAACATAGAAATTATCTGAGACACTTCTGATATTTTTTTCTATTTTTTTTCTGATGGTACTGAGTTCTTCCTTTACACTAGGTTTTACTTCGGTTTCCCTTTTCACTTCCTTTAGATCTCTATTTCAAGATCTTTATATCTGCTTTTTTCCCTGAAATATTTTAATCCATGATATAGTCATGACTTCCAACTTGCAAGTTGAGTTAAAATTTGTATTTGATTATGATATCAGGTCTGTTTGCACCTATAGGTCTATTGGTATGCAGTGCCGTGCCCCATGGCACTTTTTGTGTTTAGGTATTAGTTACAGTGACTGATTGGCACTCATACCACTTGACCGAGGTTTTGATTCCTAGCCCATTGCAAACGTTCCAGTGTACTTATCCTGCAGCTTTGTTGTGCCTTTTGATGTAATCTGACTTTGCTGATACTTCACAAGCAGATGTTATGAGGTCAGTTGTTTCAGGCTGTTTCCAACACATTCTGGACATGCTATTAGCTCTGCCAATTCAAGAGTTTTTAGTAATTTCATGTATGTAGAGCTTGGTCATGTGCTGGTATCGCATAGCCTTCTGTTTCACCTTTGATGTCTGATCTGAGCCACTGTTTGTGTTTTGAAGGTCAAGATGTGGTTCCTTCTACAAATGAAGGTTACTTTCCGTGCAGTGGTCCATTATGCCAACTATTTTTTTCTGCGTCATAAATTCTTTTATTTAATCCTTGTTTTAGTACTTTTGCTTTTTATGCTGTTGGTTTATCAGTTTGTGATGTAAAATTCAAATCTCCCATTTCCTTGGAATATTTTTGGCTATTTTGCTGTTTGAGTACTTTGGCTATGGCCTCTCATGCTTTATAGTCATATTGCTTAACAAAGGGCTCTTGTTTTCAAGTTAATTATTAAGGACCACTATTGTCTTTTTAAACTACAGTCTCTGTTACTATCAATTTACTGCCTCCTTTCCTGGTTAAATAAATTCGATTGACATCAGATTTTGGGCGTAAGATTCCATGTATTTTCAAGATCTACCTTGTTTTTGAATCAAGATATTTTAGCTCAGAGTATTTTCTCTCGATGTCCCCCAAACAGTATTGTACAGTGGGTACTGCCAAGCTATCTATCCCTTGAATTTTTTCATTCGGTTCTGATATTACTACTTTCCTGTAATACTACTTTCTGATCTTCTCCTTCTATTTACTATGTTGTATACCATTACTTCCATCCACTCGAAGGTATCAATATCTGTCTTGGTCATATTAGTTGATAGTTGTCTTTTTATTCAGCTCAATGATGACCATAGTAATCGGTTCACCTGTTTCGAACGATGGATTTGCAGATTTATTTTATCCAAAACTCATTATTATTATTGTTATTATTATTGTTGTTTAGAGCATTTGCACAGGCTGTTCTTAATGCTGCTTTATTCCTCTTGGGCTGGCCACTACTAGCAGCCAAAGGCCAAGACGTTTCTTTCTCCATACATTTGAAAAACTTTTCTAAGAATCCTAGCTGTTCCTAATAAGGCTGTCTTTTGTACAATACCAATGTCTAACTTAATATTTATCATGTCAGTCCATCCCTTGAAATTTTTGCTTGCACACCCTAAAGCTCCAACAACAATTGGTACAACACGAGCATTCTTCAGTGAACAAACCCTTTTTAATTCAATTTGCAGGTTTTGATATTTTTCAATCTTTTCCTGTTCCTTATCATGTAACCCACAATCTCCTGGTACAGCAACATCAATAATGATACAAGATTTGCTTTTCTTATTAACCACAATTAGATCAGGTCTTCTGGCCTCAATAACATTATCATACTTTATGTTAACATTCCAAACCAATTTCGTATTATTATTTTCAACTACTCCCACAAGGTAGTGCTCATACCGCTTCTCTTTCCTTTCAAGACCATATTTCTCACATAATTTCCAATGGATTAGTTTAGCAAGGTTATCATATCTCCTCTTGTAATCGCGTTGAGCAAGCTTTTTTCACTCACAAATTATATGCTGTACAGTTTCACCCTTTTCACCACACATTCTGCACATCAGATTTTCTGTTGTTTTGTCGATCTTATGTTTAATATAATTTGTTCTTAGTGCCTGCTCTTGCACCGCAGCTATCGTTGGCTCTGTTTGTACTTTCAAGTCACGATGGGCAATCCATTTCCAAGACAATTCTCTATCTACATCTTCAGGCATTTCACGTTCGAACTGCCCACACATTCTTTTTTCATGCCACTTAGATTTTAGTTTAGTTTGATTTTGTCTCTTAAATTCTTTATTCTCTGCTAAATTTTCAGCTCTCATTATGCCCATTCTTCTTACACCCTTCAAAAGCAATTCATCTGACACACGAACATATAAACCTAAGTTGTTTTCCTCCAGTCTTGCACATGTTTCAATCCCAATCAGGCCTTTTCCCCCGTCTTTTCTTTAAGTATAACCGATCAACATCACTCTTAGGATTTAGAGCCCCATACATTGTTAAGGTCTTTCTCGTCGTTCTATCTAACTTATTCAGCTCATCAACTTTCCAATCTATGATTCCTGTCCCATATTTTAAGAGTGCAACTGCCCAGGTATGAATAGCTTAGATATTATTCTTACCATTTAATTTAGATTTTAATACCAACCCAAACCGCCTTTTATATTCAGCTACTACCGGATGTTACATCTCTTTCTCTTTAATTTCATTTAACTCTAAAATTCCAAGATAGGTATACCCATTTTCATCTACCTCTTTCATAATTTCTTCTGTAGGGAAATGAATTCCGTCAGACTTAATCAACTTTCCTCACTTCAAAATAATCACTCCACATTTTTAAAGCCAAACTCCGTGCCAATATCCTTGCTGAATACAAACACTGTTTGTACTAGGCTATCAATTTTATCCTCACTCTTTCCAAACAATTTGAGATCATCCATAAAGAGGTGATTCAACTTGAATTCTTTCTTACTCCATTCATATGAGCTATTCACTTTTCTCAAGACAAGAGACAGTAGAATCATGCATATCACGAATATCAGTGGGGAAAGACTGTCTCCTTGGAATATACCTCTTTTTACATCAACTTCACACAGTTCAAACCCATTTGAAGTCAAGAGGAGTTTCCATTGTTCCATACTTCTCTCCATAATGCTCCTAATGTTGTTAGCAATACCAAACATATTAAGACATACCAGAATCCAGCTTTGTGGGACAAAATCATAGGCTTTCCTGTAATCAATCCATGCCATAGCTAGATTCGTCTTCCTCTTCTTACAGTCCTTTAGCATTGCTTTATCGATCAGTAGCTGATCTTTTGCCCTCTGGTCTTTCTCTTACAACCTTTTTGCCCTTCCGGAAGCAAATTTTCACTTTCTATAAAACAATACATCTCCTCCGAAATAACATCAGTAAGCAGCTTCCGTAACAGTGGAAGACAGGTTATTGGTCTAAAATTCTCGACAGCATTTCCTTTTGCTTGTTCCTTCTGACATAACACTGTTCTTCCATAGATCATCCAAGCTGTTATTTCTTTTGACCCATCAAGAATATCGTTTAACTGACTAGCTATCCTTTCATGTACTCCTTCCTTGGTATTTTTATCGCGATACCACCACTATCATGTTGCCTTCATCACGGCTAAAGAGAGTTGCATGATTCACCTGAGGTAATGCTATCCCGCGCCAGACACCAACTTGGCATTTCTAAGGCCCGCGGATAATGTCCATGAGGACAGACTAAACACCGCCGGATGTCAAACCGGAATTTCAAGGTCTCGGAGTAGGCTACCAGGTGCTACACCTTGCCCAAGGGTGACCTGGAGGTAGTTGTGGCAAAGGGTAACCTCATTCGCCCACGTCGAAACTCCACAACCGGATGGAGTTTATTGTTATTATTATTATTATTGTTATTATTATTATTAATAATAATAATAATAATAATAATAATAATAATAATAATAATAATAATGGTGTGTAACCACTCGATAATAATAAAAAACTTGCTTTACAATGTTTGTGTACTTCAATACTTTGAATATGCCGGGATCAAGCTATGATCCTGAAGTCATGCATAGAGTTCTTCTTAGTAAATGTGCAGTTCCAAGAAGCACCTTTTCAGCAGTTCTTCGATTGTAATATTGCCAGGTATTTGTTCAACATTCCGAATTATTCCTTTTCTAATAAGCCCAAGAGCTCCTAACTTTTTTTTCTCCTTCTGTGCCACGTTCGCATCTGCCGGTATTATGTCAATGACCATTGCCGCATGTTCCATTTTTTCTACCAAGACTAAATCTGGCCTTCTTGCTTCAATCACATTATCACACTGGATATTTACATCCCATAACAACTTTACATCATTACTCTCCAAAATTCCTTCAGGGGCATGCTCGTACCATTTCTCACAGCATTCCAGCCCTCTTTTCTTGCATATATCCCTATGGATCTTTTTTTGCTACGTTATCGTGACGCCTCTTGTACTCCTTCTGGGCTAACTTCTCGCATGCACTTACAATGTGTTGGATACTTTCACCCTTGAGCACACAATCGACACAGGAGGCAATTAGCCGTTCTATCAATGTGATACTCCACACAAGTTGCCCTGATTGATTGCTCTTGTGCTGCACAAATCAAGGCTACTGTACCAACCTTCAAATCACATTTTGACAACCATTCCCAGGTCTTCTCCTTGTCTACACCATCTGTCAGGTCTCTGACAAACTGTCCATGCATTCTCTTTTCATTCCATGTATCTTTCGCTTTGTTTTCATTTCTTGCCTTAAGATCTCTAGCCTCCTTCAGTTCACTTGCATTTAATTTCTTGAATTTGGCTACACCCTTTAACGGTTTCTCTTCAGATTTGACCACGTACACTTTTAAACTACTCTTCTCTTCTTTGACACATCGTTCTATACTTGTAAGACCTCTTCCCTATCTTTTCCTTTCACATACAGCCTCTCAACTTCACTCTTCGGATGGAAAGTTCCATACATAGTCATTGTTTTCCTTGTCTGTCTGTCTAAATCTTTAAGCTCGTTTTTTCTCCATTATATATAATATAATTCCCGATACCCGCTTTTGTATTCCTTTCCAATTGGACCTTTCATTTCAGCTTCTTTGATTTTGTCTAATTACACAATACCTAGATAAGTGTAACCTTCCTCCGCAACCACTTTCATTGTTTGTCCATCAGCTAACTTAATTTCTTCACTTCTAAACAACTTTCCTCGTTTCATTGTCAAAATGCCACACTTTTTCATCCCGAATTCCATACCAATGTCGTTGCTGAACACGTAAATGGTTCTAACAAGCATACTCATCTGATCATCAGTTTTCGCGTATAGCTTTAGGTCATCCATAAACAATAAATGGTTGACCTTGTATTCCTTCTTTCCCCATTCATAAGCCGCATTCACTTTCCGCAATATAAGTGACAATGGTGTCATACTGAGGACAAATATTAGTGGTGATAGACTACCTCCCTGGAAAATCCCCCTCTTCACAAAAACCTCTCCAAGATCTTCCCCGTTGGATGTCAGTGGTACCTTCCACTGTTTCATGCTTCTCCAAGAAAGTTCCCTACATTCTCAGCTATTCCAAACATCTCCATACATTCGCTTATCTAACTATGCGGGACCAGTTCATAGACTTTCCGGTAATCTATCCAAGACATGGACCGATTCGTAAGCCTTTTTTTGCAATCTCTGAGTACGGTTCTGTCTATGAGCAGTTGATCTTTGGTTTCCCTACTTCTTCGCCTGCATCCTTTTTGTTCATCTGGTAATATATTGCTCTGTTCTAGATATTGGTACATTTCATCTGCTACAATACCCATCAAAAGTTTTGACATTAATGGAAGGCAGGTAATAGGTCGATAATTATCAACCGCTGTGGCTTTCTGTGGATCTTTTTGACAAAGCACTGTTTGACCATGTGTTGCCCATTGAAGGACCTCCTTTTCTCTTAACATACCATCCAGCCGGGATGCGATTTTGTATCTCTTCAGTTTTCCACTTTTTGCCACCTTTTTATGTTTTAGTTCTTCTATGACAGCTTGTATCCTCCTTCTGTTCACCCTGTACTTTTCATTTAGTTGTTTG
Organism: Morbakka virulenta; assembly: GCA_003991215.1. Lineage (NCBI taxonomy): Eukaryota > Metazoa > Cnidaria > Cubozoa > Carybdeida > Carukiidae > Morbakka > Morbakka virulenta. The sequence goes on from RDPX01000205.1 coordinate 431,722, forward strand.
ATTTTCTTTGTCTTCTTCACACCTATTTGACTTTTCAGATCTCTTTCCAGCAAGTTAACATCCTCTCTCAATTTCCTTATGACACCCTCTATTCTCTGTCTCCGTTTCCGTTTATTGTTATTATTGTTTTTATTATATTGTTACAGATTTTAGTTTCGAAACGCAGGAAACCAAGCAAAAATTGAAATATAAAATGCATTCATAAGTGTCTGGATGGGTATTTGAGTAATAATTGTATAATATCATTATTATGTACCTGATTCTTGATTGATAAACGTATGCAGAGCTTGCAATTACCATTTTTTAATTCAAATTCTATATATGTTTACCAATCAAAAACCAAGAGCATAAATATTCGATCTTCAGTTTGTGCTTGAAGTGTGAGTTTGTATCGTGTGCGACAGTACGCATCACTGAAAGGCCCATATAATGAATTTTCAGACTTAAATATGAAATAGGGTAAATCATTACCTTGTTTCAAACATTTCTTATTGGAGAATATGAATTGTTTTGAAAAAGTAGAAATAAACTTGTTTTCTTTTTTTAATATTTTCAATTAATGTATTGAATTGAATTTTCTGAATTTAATTAAAATGATTGCTTGGTTTTCATTAGCATAAATATTTGATTTTATCAGGATATTAGAAATACTGTTGGAAACATTCCAATGGAATGGTACCAGGACTACCCACATATTGGGTATGATTTAGATGGGAAAAAGATACTTAAACCAGCACAAGGAGATGAGGTACGTTTTGTATTAAACTTAAAATCAAAAAGGGGTTAGCCAACTATAGATGTTATTATTAGTATGAATTTGGCTATAAATCCTATGACTGTACATTTTCATGGTATGGGAGTATCCCTTGGTGTTGGTGGATATGACCACATTTTAACAGTCCTACAAGATCTGTGCCAAAGCCTGTTTTGATTCTAAAGGCGCCTTTAGTATGGCCTGCAAGACAAAGCACAGGACACCACAGCTAGATACTTAAAGTAACATTACAGCTATTGATAAGTAAAGAGTTCGTTGTAAATAAAGGAATTACATATATACAAATACTTTCATAAATACAACCCGCTCTTCCTCCATTACCACAGTAGATGTTTAAGAGGTCCATAGAGACGATATATCTTAGGGTAACAGTATTGGAAATAGTAGTGATTGAGGGAGCGTCTTTAGTGTTGTTAGTTTCGCTACTAATTAAAAGATCAATGTCAAAAGTATTATTTTTAATTAGAATTTACTAACAGAAATGATGAAAAGCGTGCAGCCTTTGAAAATATTCCCTTTTCAAGTGTTGTGTAATCAGGAGCTTTAACAGTTTTATGAAATCATGATTAATTTTTTTACGGGCAGCAGAAATTAGAGAGGGGAATGAACGTGGACATGAACAACATTGACAGTATCCAAAGACCTCAGAATTTAGCCCCGGCAGTGATGACGTATTCCTGCTTTTGATTGCCTTTTATGCAGTTGAGCTGGGTTTGTGGTTGTATTGGTGTCTCTGGTTTCAAGTTACATAATTTTTTTGGCTTTCTTATTGTGCCATTGCTTTTTTTCTACTTCTAATTGGCTATTGTCTTTGCTTCCTGAATCCTTTATTTTTTGGCTTTTGAATTGGCCTAAAATTTTTGCGTTGCATATTTTTTTGTATTTGTTTTTACTTTGTATTAATTTTTGACTTTATAGTTTCTAGTTGATGACTGGCGTTTAGAACACAGGAAGACGTAAAGTTCTGTATTGTGTAGTTGTTTTTATTTAGTAATTTGTATTGTTTTAGTTGTTTGAACCTCATGCCAGTCAACTTGTTCTGTTCTTTCTTTTCATGAATGCAGTTAGATGAATTCCTGGAAAAAATGGATAATCCTGATTATTGGTAAGTAATACCATTTTTTTACAAATATGGTAACATTAGTGATTGCCCATGGACTCTGAATAATTAACTTTTTTACTTTTTCAGGTAAACAGTTTTTACTTAGTTTTATTTTAGTGAGAGACTATAATATAGTTACTGTTTATATATATATATATATATATGGCTATCATGGCCACATGCTGTTCCACCTGAAGGTGATTTAAGTGAAAGATATGGCGCCAGATATGATGGTGGAAGAGCATTTGGCCATGGTAGCCATGGATACTGGTTTAGATCCAGTTTGACGTGGACACATATTCCACATTTTTATCACCGGCAATCCTTTTCATCTATATTGTGTTTTTCTCACATTTATAGGAGAACAGTTTACGACAAAACAAATATGAAACAAATCAAATTATCAGATGACGAGCTTGATATGGTACAAAGAATCCAAGGTGGTCAGTTTCCTCTAAAGGATTATGATCCATACGAGGTAATTTTTTTATTACAGCCTCCTGTATTATTTGTAAAGCATGCGGTGGAGTTTTTTGCTAATGGTTTTGAGTTTATTGCCTATTTATTTTTGTTTAATTGTTTTATGGTTTGTTACTCTTTTTATCTTTAATGTTAGCTTTTTGATTGCATATGTATATATCTGCAGTAAATAACAACTATGGAGCAGTTAAAAATTGCAAAAGTATTACAGAGAGGTAGGGGAAGCCTGTGACTGTGTGGTATAGCAACACCAAAATGGACTGATATGGGGTACTCAGAAGCAGTCAGATTGGCAGGAAAACATGCATATTTATGTATATATATGTAATTTACGTTCTTTGTAATTGCAAGTGTTTAATGTAATTGCATTTTTACTTTGTTGCAGCCCTACACACACTGGTTTTCCAACGAGAAAATGATTCATCCAATCAAAGACAATCCAGAACCGAAGTCCAGATTTATTCCTTCAAAGTGGGAGCACAAAAGGGTACGTCATATAGTTGCTTTAAATTGTTTTTTAGACGTTCTCTGTTTAATTGATACGTTAAAGAAACATTCACACTGATATATACATAGGGAGATAAAAGCATCCATGACTTTCAGATCTTGTGCTATCGAAAAGTGTTGAGATTTCGTTAGATGGATAGTAAGGCCAGGATGAGGGTTAGGTTGTTGTCGGAAACACACTCTGCAGACAATATACAGCAACAAAGTCTTTGTTAGAGGGAATTGGTCTTGGAATATTTGAACTTGTCCACTTGCAACTGTTTTACCATTATTTCCAGCACTTGTACATGTTGTAAAGCATCATATACCCACCTACTGACTCTTTGGTTTCTTTCTGGCCACACGACTTTGCAGCATATCCTTAATATTAATATGAGCAATGTTATTGCAGATGCTTACCTTAATTCTCGCAGCTTCAAACAAAAGGATATTCGAAATATTCTCCTTAATTTTGGGTAGTTTAGGGTTTTTTTTCTATGTTTAATGAGAAGGAAGATTATTTTGATTGATTTNTATATATATATATATATATATATATATATATGGCTATCATGGCCACATGCTGTTCCACCTGAAGGTGATTTAAGTGAAAGATATGGCGCCAGATATGATGGTGGAAGAGCATTTGGCCATGGTAGCCATGGATACTGGTTTAGATCCAGTTTGACGTGGACACATATTCCACATTTTTATCACCGGCAATCCTTTTCATCTATATTGTGTTTTTCTCACATTTATAGGAGAACAGTTTACGACAAAACAAATATGAAACAAATCAAATTATCAGATGACGAGCTTGATATGGTACAAAGAATCCAAGGTGGTCAGTTTCCTCTAAAGGATTATGATCCATACGAGGTAATTTTTTTATTACAGCCTCCTGTATTATTTGTAAAGCATGCGGTGGAGTTTTTTGCTAATGGTTTTGAGTTTATTGCCTATTTATTTTTGTTTAATTGTTTTATGGTTTGTTACTCTTTTTATCTTTAATGTTAGCTTTTTGATTGCATATGTATATATCTGCAGTAAATAACAACTATGGAGCAGTTAAAAATTGCAAAAGTATTACAGAGAGGTAGGGGAAGCCTGTGACTGTGTGGTATAGCAACACCAAAATGGACTGATATGGGGTACTCAGAAGCAGTCAGATTGGCAGGAAAACATGCATATTTATGTATATATATGTAATTTACGTTCTTTGTAATTGCAAGTGTTTAATGTAATTGCATTTTTACTTTGTTGCAGCCCTACACACACTGGTTTTCCAACGAGAAAATGATTCATCCAATCAAAGACAATCCAGAACCGAAGTCCAGATTTATTCCTTCAAAGTGGGAGCACAAAAGGGTACGTCATATAGTTGCTTTAAATTGTTTTTTAGACGTTCTCTGTTTAATTGATACGTTAAAGAAACATTCACACTGATATATACATAGGGAGATAAAAGCATCCATGACTTTCAGATCTTGTGCTATCGAAAAGTGTTGAGATTTCGTTAGATGGATAGTAAGGCCAGGATGAGGGTTAGGTTGTTGTCGGAAACACACTCTGCAGACAATATACAGCAACAAAGTCTTTGTTAGAGGGAATTGGTCTTGGAATATTTGAACTTGTCCACTTGCAACTGTTTTACCATTATTTCCAGCACTTGTACATGTTGTAAAGCATCATATACCCACCTACTGACTCTTTGGTTTCTTTCTGGCCACACGACTTTGCAGCATATCCTTAATATTAATATGAGCAATGTTATTGCAGATGCTTACCTTAATTCTCGCAGCTTCAAACAAAAGGATATTCGAAATATTTCCTTAATTTTGGGTAGTTTAGGGTTTTTTTTCTATGTTTAATGAGAAGGAAGATTATTTTGATTGATTTCTATCTGTCTGTCTGTCTATCTATCTATTTATCTATCTATCTATCTACATCTATACATATATGTATGCGTATATAGATATATATATATAAATATATATATAAACAAAAATACATATATATGTTGTTTCAAGTAAATTGAATGACGTAAATTCTAGCACTTCACTCTTTCTTATAAGGATGACGTTGAAACGTGCTAAAATTGTAAAATACCAATACCTGACAGGCGGTAATTTGTTACCACATTGAGATTTGCTTCCGTCCTCGGCAACGGAAATAAAGATTCTTTACAAGCTGTTGCTTCCAAGTCATTATTTGATATGAAAAAATGTGCGAGGGGTTATTCCTTACCAGTAAATATTGGCTTGGAAAAAATCTTGGAAAAATTGAAATACCCGAGGACATTACTCTGTAGTAAACGAGAATTCACAGTTAATGGGTAATGGCAAGGCACACTGGCTTTCAACATTGTTCCCAATTGCTGGTGTGCAAATATTTGATGGAATATTGAGCCGAGTTGGCCATGAAATGTTTCAAAGAACGAAAACTCGTTATTGCTCTCTGCTCAACAAAAAAGAATATCTTAAATATTACACTTCTTCCAGCTATTATTTACGGTGAAATAATGGCCCAAGTTTATTGGTTTTCAGTAAATAGATAGTGCCAGGGAATTCGGGGTTTTTAGGGGGGAGGGCGTTGTCAAAATTTACCGCGATACCCGTCAGCTAGTTAAAGAAAACAAAATTTATTTTTATGGTTTCCCAGTGATTTACAATGTTAGGAATATGTTTAATACAGTATTTAAGCTGATAAAGCGACCTTATGAGATCTAGCTCCAAAGAGTGATTGACTTATTACAAACTGGAAAAAAAACACGTGTGGGGAAAAAACAGGCTTAACGAAGTCATAAAAAGTGTTTCTGATTGCAATCACTGTTTTCAGTAAAAAGCTTTGAAGTTTGATAACAAAGACCTCAACCGTTTTTAGTTTCTGTAAGATACAACTTCTACAATATATTACAAATATAACAAGATCAGAAAGTGATTTTTTACAATATATCAGAAGAGTCAGATGACTCCTTAATTAGCGGCAATAACAACAGTTCCAAACATGTTTTTGTGCCTATTCCTTTAGTTTGTTGTTTATTTTCTCAGGTAATAAAAATAGTCCGTGCAATTAGAAATGGTTGGATTAAGCCAAAAGTGAAAGCGGATGAAAAGCCTCAGTTTTACATGTTATGGGACAACGCAGAAAAGGTATGATAATATAAATATATATATATCGTGAAACTATTAGTTGCAATCAAAGTTCTTATTTTTCGTGTTTTACCCTATATATATTGCTCTGCTATATGCATTTAGCACTTTTTTATACGTATACACAAAATTACACAAATATATATATATATATAAAAAAAATATATATAAGCTTTAGATGTTGATTAATATGTTTTAGTATCGCAATTAGAATTACCGTTATTTTGCTGGAGGTTTTTTTTGCCGGAAGATGACTGGATCAAGAGACCAAAATAAGGAGACACAAGTCAATTGGCACGTCAGAAATGAAGAAAACTAAAAAGGGGTCGAGACACCCTGTCCCTTTTTTTTTATTGGCTTAGAAAAACAAAAGGCGATTGAATGCAGTATTCCACATTTTGTGATTGGCTGACAAATTCTCTTTGACCACAAAAGCAGACGACGAAAGTTAAATATGAAATGTCTTTAATGGTCCTAAAGGAAAAATAGACCTAGTTCAGCATGAAAATTCTTGACTTCCTGGACTCAGCGGAAGCCACAGATAAAGGAGCTTAATCGTGTCAGAGTGGTAAGCTTTTTACTGAGCTATGTTTCGTGGGATACAGGCAGATGATTGGAGCCTGACGATAGGAGAAATTTCTTTCGAAACATAGTTCAGTAAAAAGCTTACGACTCATGACATGATAAAGCTACTTTGAACTGTTTAACCTAGAAATTTTTCGGCTTAGCAGAAGCTGTGCTTTAGCCAAATTCCATTTATGTGGCCCAACCACATTTAATCATTTCCACTTCCTTTTTGGCTTGACTCGTTCAACTTAAGATTTTTCTCTGTAATTACTGGTCACATATTTTTCGCTGTGAATTAATTTCGTACGGCCAGCGTACCTGGCAGTAGACCAATGCTTAAGCTCATAAAGAGCCATACTTAAATTTGTGATAGGCAAGACGCCCTTTTATATATAAAAAGAACTTCGTGATGAGAAAATTAGCTTGAGTGCTTTTGCACAGTAGGACTTGCAAACTGCCGTGGTAATTAAATTTTTTTAAGTTGAGCTTATTCAGGGTGCTTTGAGCTATTTTGGGCAGTTTGGGGTCCCTCCTCAGTAAGATTTTGTAAACTAGATAATTTACAGTGAATTACTTCGTTTAATACGTCACGAAGGGAAATTTTCAACAGAATTTGCGTACTTTCTAAGACTCAAGTACTCTATTGCTTTATTTAAGTCGTCATATTGCCTGTTTTGCTAAAGAGACTTGCATTAATACAACCTTACACTCGTGGCTTTGTGGCCTTGTTATTTTTATTGTTTATCATGATTTGTTGTATTTATTTATAATTTTTTTTGTTTTTGTNTTTTAAGTTGAGCTTATTCAGGGTGCTTTGAGCTATTTTGGGCACTTTGGGGTCCCTCCTCAGTAAGATTTTGTAAACTAGATAATTTACAGTGAATTACTTCGTTTAATACGTCACGAAGGGAAATTTTCAACAGAATTTGCGTACTTTCTAAGACTCAAGTACTCTATTGCTTTATTTAAGTCGTCATATTGCCTGTTTTGCTAAAGAGACTTGCATTAATACAACCTTACACTCGTGGCTTTGTGGCCTTGTTATTTTTATTGTTTATCATGATTTGTTGTATTTATTTATAATTTTTTTTGTTTTTGTTTTTGGTGTTTTTATGGTTTCTTTGTTTTGTTTTCTGTTTTTACTTATGGTGTCTTTATTATGTCGGAAGATTTTATTTACAGTTTGTTTTTCCAACTTCTTTAGTGACATACTATTGAGAAAAAAATGCAAGATTGATGCCAAGAAGCTTTTAAATGCAAGCTACTTGTTATTTGACAACTTTTCTTTGTTAAACCATAAAAGAGGAGGTCGGTTTTTTTTGTGTATTTCAGGTAAAAGAGCGAACCATGCACTGGCCAGCACCAAGGTTAAGGCTGCCAGGTATGTTTTATTGTTTTCTATCGCAGGGGCTCCAAATGGTTTGTTTTCAAAACATCTGATTTCTTTGACCACCTGAACAATTGAAGTATCTAGTTTATCATATTTATTTTGAAAGTAATACTCTGTCATGCTGAATGAGACAAAGTACGCAAACCTTGAAACGAGTACAAACAAATGGACAAAAAATATGAATAACATATTTTTTTTAATATATATTTTCATGTGTCTTACAATTTTTTGAATTTTCTGATAGTCAAAAAACCCAAACAGAATATAAAGGCCAGAACTACAAGACGATTAAAAATCACCTTTATCCCCTCAACTAAACCGACCATCCATATATAATAGATTTTGTTAAGGTCGACATAGGACTCTTCAGTAAGTAAACGTAAAAACGTTCTTGTTGACCTTTTTTGTAACAAAGGATAAAATAATAAGATCTTAAACATTGATGACACTAAAACTGCCGGTTTTTCTGGGAATAAACCAACATTTTGGACAGCTATCCCAGTAATGAAAAGTGGGAAGAAAAGAAAGAAAGGAAGAGGAGAAGAAATAGCAGAAAACTAGTGTTTCCATTTATCTTTTTATCTGCGCCAATAAGCCTGAAGACAGCCTTACAGTTCTTCACCTTATAATTAAGATGTAGATAATTCAAAACAAGTTTGTAGTTTTTGGTAAGTGTACGAGGAAATAGGTAATTAATCAAGCTTTTGACTTGGTAGCAGAAACACAAACCCTGCATACATTATTTATTACTGCACAAGCTACACAATTACGCATTTTTCTGTTAATGGGTACCTAATGAGCCTTCTACACAAACTTACCTAACCCTGCCATGTGAAGCTTGTTTTTGTTGTGGGTTTATGGTCTTGTGAGATTGGCCCGTTTTGCTACTGTATACTCCAAATTGCTTCAACTTACCTTAAGTTTTGCCATCATAGCGTAAACACGGCCGTCTGGCTTTGCGTAGGAAGTCGTGAATTTGTATACGGAAGATATATTTTGAGATTCGACCTTAGTCTTTGCATTACATTTGCACACATGATCTATCTTAATACTTGATAAGAAATTAATATCATTTTGAGTTTGAGATAGGACTGTACCTATTTTTAGCTTTGTTATTCTTTGCTCTTTTGGAAATTTATTTCAAGTAGGGCATGTAAAGACTGTTGGAGGCTTTGCTGTGTTTTCTCATTAGAATTTATAGTGTAGAGTGGTGTAAACGAAGTTGTCATTATGGTTGACTGTTAGATGTCTATTTTTGTTTTTGGTATATCATAAACCCTACCTAAACTATTGGGCAAACCATTAAAACTCTGTTCGTGTTAACAATTCGAACTGCGAGTTCTCTCTCCATTTTTGCGTCATTTATTCCAGTTGATGTTAAAAAGGGAATTAAAGGAAATCAAAGACTACTTGGAAAATTTAAATGGAATTTTTCATGTCCTCCACAGTAGATGATGTCACTTGGTTACTTTTACACTTATTTTACGATTTTTAAGTAAAATTATTATTAAACGATTATTTATTCAGGTAAACTTGTCACAAATATGTAAAGTAGCAATAGTATTGTTATTTTGCGATCTGTTTAAAAGGTATACAACGTTAAAGATTAATATTGCCTTTTAACATTAGATACCAAATGTAGGTTTGTTTTTGGGTGTAGTTTTGAAGATGAAAATTTATGCGTATATGTGAGCAGTACTAGATTATTCAATTTTTGTTTGGAGGAGATTTAATTTTCCACTTGCTCTTAATATATTTATGATGTTGTCTACCTCCTTGAAACAGAATTTAAGTATTAATAAATACCCTATATTTTGTTTAAAGGCCACGAAGAGTCTTACAATCCACCTGCTGAATATTTGCCAAGCAAAGAAGAGGTGGGTTTTTATTGTTTTGTACAGATTTAAGCAGTTGCGCCCAAGTGGTTTGTGATTAGATTACTGTGCAAAAGGTCCCTAGTTTGATCCCCACCATTCCCCAAGAAAAGCAATATCTAAGTTTTTTCTTTGTTGTATTTGGTAGGCTGCTGTGAGTGTTTTCGGGGATGGCATTGAAAGGGGGATCAAATCGATCAAATAATATTAGGCTAACAAGTGTAAAAAAAAGTGTTCATGGCACTTTAGTTATTGTTTTTTTATCAATCTTTAATGAGTGACTGTTTGAAAGAAAATGGTCTGCCGTGAAGTTGTTCCAATAATTTGTGTGTTCAAATCAGGTATTTAAAGGGTTTTTTGTTTTTAAAGTACTGCAACTTGTTCGTGCTAATGGGTAGCGCAGAGTCTGTTCTTGCCTATCGCAAAAGGTACCGTATCAAATGATTTCACATGTCTAAATTCTGTTAAATTTGAAACAAACAGAGTGATAGACCATCAGCGTATGATGCAAGGTGTGCCTAGTTGGAATTCCTCCAGTGCTCTGAAGAATAGCTGGGCTTTGTTTCTTTAACAGCCATTTGCAGGTTTTTCAGCAGCTTATACGTGAAATAGATGCTTTGAAAACTGCTAACATGGAAATGTTGATGTTAATGCGTGTTGCATGACTGCGAAATGATGTAGTTTCTGATATTAAGCAGGCATCTTCCATACTTTACGAACTTATGAATAACTAGAAAAAATCCTTTTTTCCCTGTGCAGTACTTGTCTTTTGAAATTTATTTGGATCTTGTAAATTGTCAGTTGTAAATATTGTTATTTTATTTTAGTTTGTCAGTTGTAAGTGAGAATTTGTTATATTTTTTGTGTTGTTAATTGCGGCATTGAATTTATTTGGCCTTTAATTTGTATTGCGACAGAAGAGTAAGTATTCCGTTTGATTTCCCAGATAGAGGCATGGGAAAATGAAGATCCAGAAGATCGCAAGAGGAATTTTCTACCAAAGAAATACAGTTGCTTACGACATGTACCCGGTTATTCTCAATTCATTCAAGAAAGATTTGAAAGATGTCTGGACTTATACCTATGCCCACGGCAGAGAAAAGTTCGGGTATGATAACATATGAATTTCCCCTGAATTATTAGATGCAAGAGTTAGACGTTGTATTTTGTTTTCACAAGCAATGAAAAACATCTTTACTAGATACATGGGGTTATAGTTAAGTGAATTTTCCCTGTTACTTGACGAGGAAGTACATATCTTTTATGCTGGCGTTTAGTTTTAATTTTCGGCGAAAGTATGAAGAAATTGCATGCTCTAACCGTTGGTTTCTTCTAACTGGTTGACGAAATTCTTGAATGAACTTCTTAAGATTTAAACATTCATCTAGAATCATTGAGAAAGGGTATTTTTCTCAGGAAGAAAAAACGATGGCGACCACAGTCATGATGATGATCGTGATGGGAATGATGGTGATGATGGTTCTGATTGCGATAATGATGATGACAATGATGATCACAGGTCACCATAGTTCCAGACAGACCCCGAACCTACGGTTACCTACAGAGGGGTCGAAGGGTCACAATAACTCAAGAAGTCTTTTGGTTCTCTTGAAAACGCGTAATTGTAACAGATTTTGACTGGAGTAGAAACTACCTCTTGTGGTTTCCCTTACAATGTATGTAAAAATCTAGGAGCAAATGAAGAAGAAAAGAATATGCCAGTGAATCGGTCAGTCAGTCACTTACTCAGTCTATCCATCTATCTATCTATCTATCTATCTATCTATCTATCTATCTATCTATCTATCTATCTATCTATCTATCTATCTATCTATCTATCTATCTATCTATCTGTCTATCTTTCTATCTATCTGTCTNACCCCGAACCTACGGTTACCTACAGAGGGGTCGAAGGGTCACAATAACTCAAGAAGTCTTTTGGTTCTCTTGAAAACGCGTAATTGTAACAGATTTTGACTGGAGTAGAAACTACCTCTTGTGGTTTCCCTTACAATGTATGTAAAAATCTAGGAGCAAATGAAGAAGAAAAGAATATGCCAGTGAATCGGTCAGTCAGTCACTTACTCAGTCTATCCATCTATCTATCTATCTATCTATCTATCTATCTATCTATCTATCTATCTGTCTATCATTCTATCTATCTGTCTATCTATCTGTCTGTCTATCTGTCTGTCTGTCTGTCCAACTAGATGAATTGATGGATAGGTATCAAGCCATATATTGTTGGCGTTTTGATAATTTGAAATAAATTACGGTTATGAAACGATTTAGCATTAATTAATCGCATATTGCGAATGTAAAACGTATTGAAGCTAGCTACTGCTTCTTTAGTTAACAAAATCACAGGTAATTGAAACGACATGAAAGAATAAAGTACTTTTTTTTCGGAAAGTAAGGCAATACTTGTATTGTTAAGTCTGATGACACCGGCTTATGCGTTGTCACATTCTGCCAAAGTTATGCTATTTACTCTTCTGGCACAAGCTCACCTGACATTTTTATTTGTTGTTTTAGCTTCACGTTAATCCAGATGATCTCATACCAGTACTTCCTAGACCAAGAGATCTTCAGCCTTTCCCTGCAGTGGAAACAATTGTAAGTTGATGAATTAATTATTTGGATGGCTTTTGAAAAATCGAACTATTTAAGATTTTTGTAACGTTAGTTTATTTCCAGGAACTTTATTTTTCTTTTCTTTGCGTTTTCTGTAATATTTATTCAAACTTAGGCTACTTATAACCTTATATATTTAAAAGTAAATGGAGAATCACTCGCAACTCAAATTTCGTAGTAACACCAATTACTTAGTTGCTTAGAAGGGTGACGTCCTAACAAAAAAAACCCCTGCTTCCTGGCCTTCTGAAGTGATTACCCGTTTTTCCGATTCTATTATACATTGTTGATTGCATTACTTCTGTTTTTCCTTTTCGGATTATCTCACTCATGCGCTGGAATCTCATGGTTTTTATCTACGAAAATAAAAATTGGCTTACTTTTCACCAGGGCTGATACCTAGTGAAGATAAGGGTAGCTTAAAATGCCGATGACGTGGAATGGTTAATATTTAGTTTCGCTGAAACCATGCAATTGTTTTCTATTTAACAAAATAAATCGCCAAGGAAGCAACGTAATATTGCTGATGGAATAAGTCACTTTGATTTAAGGTTATTTGCAAAACTTTTTGTAACAGGTGCCTGTTATTATTGTTCTTTTAATACGTATTTGTTTTTTATTTCCTTATTGTTTTCTACATAATGGTCTCAATTTATTCTAAGTAGGCTTGTGTTATTGTAGCTAAGACACCTTTGTATTTAATTCAGCCATGAAGATGTTTATTGGCTGTCTATTCACGAAAAATGTCCGTAAATCGTCAGGTTGTGCACCAGTTTGGTGTTTATAGCATTTCTCTTTGCTGACCACAATAAAGCGTGGCGTTACAGCTCAATGTGTACTCTAAACATATTAAGGGACACGGTCCTAATAATGTAATAGATAAAGATGTTCGAATGAGGACAGAAAGGGGATTGGGCTTCAGGGAACTGCTTTATAAGATATATCCCGACGGCATACTGGTATAATACAATTTATAAAAGAAAAATGACGTATAAATGCATGGGTTTTTTTGCCATCTCCGAGCCTACCTTGCTCTTTGCGTTGGCATTAATCACAGCAATTACCGTGTACCGCCGCAAAGTTGCATTGTCTCTTGACACCATTGTCGTTTTCTGGACAACGAAATCCATAACAAAGTTTTATCCTGATGCCTTTTTTTCTTCCAGGTCTATCGTGGGCATGAAGGTGCGGTAACATGTATTTCTGTTGATCCTTCTGGACAATGGCTTGTTTCAGGTATTTGAGGCATTTTTTGTTTTTTCCTGTAGAAAATTTTTGCCTGTAATTTGATAAAAATGGAGTATTTAATTCGAACCTTGACTTTGATGGAGGTGTTCTACTTTGACGATAAGTGTTTATTTAAGGAAGTAGGGTGTTTCTTACACTTGTATGATAATATTTTTAATTTTTAAGCACAAAAGGTATATAGTTTTCGTATTTTGGGGGAAAAGTATTTAAAAGTGTAGCATAGCTTATACGTATTTGAGAATGGAATGAAATGGGGAGGTTAAACGAGGAAGCTGGATGCTTAAGCAAGGAAATATGATAATAGGGATATCAACACGGAAACTTACGCTGCGTAATTATTTGCAATTAAAATCAAAATTGGTTTTCAACGTCTGGTAAAGTAGAGGAAGTTTCCAGTTTAGGGATTGCCATGAACGTACAAGCCCGCTATCTAAGATTTTTAATCCGCTGAAAGTGTCAGGCGTTTCCATGCTTTTGAAGGCATCGGTAGGAAAGGAATTAAGTCAATAACTTTTAATTGATACCACTTTTAAGAAATACAGTATCAAGTAAATGTTCACACTAAAGTTGGTTCTGCCCATGCTAAAGGGGTGCCACATGAGAGTACTATTCATAAAGCCGATATGACGTAGACAACACAGAGTCTACGGAGTCTTTTATCCGCAGTACAATTGTAGAGGTAAGCCGAAGTCACCGCTTTGTTTGTTTTTTTACACACATTTATCACATTTATCGACTTATGTAGCTTGTCGGCAGTAAACGCAAATTTCCGGTGGTTATTTAGAATATGCTGTCCACAGCTCTGTGTATTGGCCTAAATTGCTCTTTATTTTGTTTTTGTCGTCAGTGTATATTATGTTGATTTCAATTTTGGTATATGTGTGAAAAAATGAGAATTATTAAAGTTGGATAGTGGATACAGCACACAGTAGAAATATTTACGGAGGCTCTTGGTAATTATATTGCCTCGAAGTCTCCTGCTACATGCCTTAGCGTCACTCGTAAATATAATTTGTTTTTATTCTTGAAAGTAATTCTGCTTTATTTCAGTTGCGGTGTGTATTGTACTTAACTTTTAATATTCTAGTTGTATATGATATAATGTTCATGCAGTAGCTTTATATTTTGCTAAATCCATTTAAATGCAATGTAATGAGACATAATGCAATTGAAAGTCATAAAAAATATCAATTTCAGCTTCTAATTTTCAAACGCAGCAGCTTTGTGGCACAATGAATTTAATTAAGAATTTAAGATAGATAAAAAATGTATTCATTGAAGTTATGTTTAATATGTGTCACGGAACTGGATTTTTTTGTCAATTTTCATTGACATTCGAAAACAGTATTTTGCATATACGCAATAAAACAACATATGTATTGGCAACTGTCAATTGGTGAAATGACTTGTGAAGGCTGTGTGACCCTGTTCCATATTTTGTAATGATATTTTTATTGTCATTTCAGGCAGTAAAGACAACAGCCTGCGGTACTGGGAAGTATCTACTGGTCGCTGTCATAGAAAAGTCTTGGTTGATGGTACCGTGAACAGTGTATCCTGGAATCCGTCTGAATCGGTTTCATTGGTTGCCGTGGCTGTGTAAGTTTTTATTTTGTTTTGAAAAGGACACGTGTAGTATTATAGACATAGCGTAAAAATGCTCAACAACATAAACTTTTAAAAGCTTTCGACCTATTTGTAGTAACCGTCAGCGATTTCGCAATCAGTGAAATACAGTCTTTTATTGAAAGTACATTCTACGTGTTACATACGATTATTATATTTGCAAATATTTTAAGTAAAAAAACTATAATTCACAACCTTATAATGAATGATTAACTAATATGTTTATTAACATTGATGTTAGTCTTGGTAAATCAAATTTTACGTAATATTCTGTTTTCAATTAAATGCCTTCATTAAGATTATAAAGTCTCTCACCGAAATATCGTGAAAGCAATAAAGAAAATAGTGGCTACCTGTCGTGTATTTAGGCGTTAAAGTAATGTGAGACGTATTTACAAAAGGGATAGACATGTAAGACCTGTTACAGATAACCTGATGATAAGGTGAGATAGATAAAACGTTATTACTATCTGTGGCTATGGATTTGTGACATTTTACTGCACAAGATACACACTCCACAAAGTTGTATTTTTAGGTCCTAAACCCTAAGCCGCAGAGGGCTACTTTTCTTACTTGATATTATTGTTCTGTACTTTTCAATGTTTTTATTTTGTTATCACTTCCCACTCCTACTTCTATTTCTAAAAACATGTACAAACTCAGCAGTATGCTACTTATAGTGGAGAATCAAATTGGCCGCAGAACGCAGTACTTCTAGAGAGGTGACCGGGGTTCCAGCCGCTACTGATTCAACCACTTGGCTGCTACTGCACCTTTATTACTGATAAAAACAACAGTAATGTACTAATAACTTGTTTTTATATTGATAAAATCCATCGGTCGATAAAAAGCTGAAGTGTTCTTGAATGTTTTCTTTCTAAATTATGTGATAATAAAGCAGTGGAATCTTTTTACGTTGTATTCTCGCCCTATCTTATGCGTTGCCCACCATATCTTACAGTTTATTATTCGGTGCTTGTTGAGGCATTAAGAAATGTATTTTTTAATTCATTCATTCATGCATTCATTTGTTTTTTTCTTCCTTTCAATCACCCGTTGCAATAATTATTGAACTTACTTTTCCGGGCGTCAATTAGCTCACCAGAGTATCATTCTTTCAATTTGATAGTCATTCAGCCAATGCAAAGCACGCATTTTGATGTAAAACTCTATACCCTCAGAACCAGTAAATTAAAGAAGCTTCCTAAGTGTTGTAGACTTTTGATGAAAAGGATGGGTGCAATAAAACGAAGAGGGTGGTTTCCTTTTGATTCAATTTTTTTATCTACTGATGGCTGGGCATGCTTTAAAGTTTAGTTTTCATACCGGTGAGTTATAAAAGGCAATTAATTTTTTGTTATGTTTCAGGGATCAGACACTGTTTATAGCAAATCCCCTGCTCGGTGATAAATTGGTATGTTCTTCAACGGACGACACCTTGAACAAAGAGGTTGCAGGAAGTACTGATGGTATGCCTGCTTGAAAATACATTATTTCACCTTCTAAATGTGCCCCGGTTCCCCTTTGGGGTAGAAAGAGTAGTAGTTTGTTGGATTTAATGCGACTTTGAGTTGAATTCATATGAAATAGATATCTAGATGAAAGATTTAAGTATGCCCCATTAGTATGTTTAGTGGTATCGTAGAATCAAAACGTATTATGAAGAGCATTCATTCAACTTTGTCAGTAATTCATTTGACTATATCGAAATACCAGGTTTGATTTATGCAGTGTGATTGACTGACAAACCTGAGTGATTTTGTTGTATGTAATCGGTACTTCGTTGTTTATCTTTCTGCAAAGAAGGGAGACAATTGACATATGTTTATATCTATTAAGGAATTTTTTTTAAGAAACAAGAGCTAAGAGTGAGAAATGAAACAGTAAGGTTGTCCAAGGAGTAACAGTTGGTAGCTTGGAAAAGGCGTCGAGTTTTTTGCAATTAGTCGGCAAAAATTTTTAAATGATACAATCTACATATTGCCCGAAAATAACAGAATGAAATTTTTACAACCAGCATTGTTATAAGTTAAATACAAAAACCATAAAATTGCAAAGTAGTAAACATAATTATCAAAAGGTTTCTGGATGAAATTATTTTGGTTCTTTTACTCTTAGCGGCTACACCAGATCATTCAGACCAAATTGCTGTTGTTTATTTTGGCCTTCATTCATAAAAAATTTAATTGACTTTAAAGGAAAGATAATTGGTCCATGTGATTTGCATGTTCTAGTGTTTAGAATTTCTTGTTATAAGGGAGGCACCCCAAATTCGAATCTTTTTAGAGAGTACGGTTGTATGCCTGCTTCTAAGCGACATGCGCCTAATGTTTAAAAGGTTTGCGGAGGTCGTACGGTATTTCTGAGCATGCGCACACTCAGAAGTTATATGTATATATTTGAAAATAGAATGAGTAAGAACAGAATAATATGAAAAGCATAAATTCAGACCGTCAGTTTAAGATGTAAAAATGCTAAAAGCTAAGTGAAAAACTGATTGGTCAAGGTATTTGTTCTATTTGTGCGATTTTTTAATCATTCATATAATTTTTATTTTGAGTTTGATATACTGAAAGATGTAGCTCTGGCAAAGAGTGGGTTAATAGGAAAATGAACAGATAAAAATTACGTGAAAATTCAGTGCTGAATCAGAGAAGGTGAAAAAGAATAGGCAAGAGAGTGTAGAGGAATTTTTGATGATCTTTAACCGTATGACAAGGCAATGAGACACGAAGGGAACGTAAGTTGTCTTAGTAAACGACACATCAAAACAGTTTTACAGCTGCGTGGCTATCTTGCCTTGTTGGTTTATCGCCCTGTTTCTACTATCGACCTTCATCCAAGTATATATTTAACGACTATCAATAAATTCTCCTGGCTAGACGCTCCCCTGTACTTTATTTCTTCCATTTACTGTTTTACTATCGAATGACAGTACCCATTGTATTCAAATTTTGCGCGGTTTTTACAAAAAGTTAAAGAACTGAATACCATATCTTAATAATAGTCGTAAAATATTGTTATAGAAATACATGAAATAACGTATTTCCACAATTGGGGGACTAACCCTTGGATAAGGATCCCTGGGTGTTTAGTAGATGAAATACGATATGTCTCAGTTTGATAATATGCTTAAAGTATGCATGTTCATGAGGTTTGGTGTTGGAGTTGCTTGATTTAAGCACAAAAGTAGCAGTGAAAATCATGAGCGCAGAACGCTTGGCATTGACATGGGATTTGGGGTGGTTTCCCCAGAAACTTTTTTTCGTCTGTGAGGATATCAACTAGTAAATTGTTAGATAGACATAGAGAGACATAGCTGGTCTATTAGTACTGTGGCGGGATGTAAGACTGAAAAGACAAATAAATGACAACTGCAGTCCAACATACTTAATTCACTAATGTTGATTATCATATTTCCAGAGTTGCAGAAAGCCATCTGTTCATCGTTGGACCACTCTTAACCCCCCACTCCCCAACTCTGGATAATTAAATGGTTATTTTGCATTTGTTATGGACAAGCAAGGAAATGAGTAGGCAGAGATAATGGGTAGACATCATTTTTTATTGGGCTGCCTATTTTCTTTTTTTTTTTGCAGAACCCCTCATTAAATGGGAAAAGCCGTCGACAAAGGACTACAGTGTTGGTCATCGCTTCTATCTTAAACACAAACGGGTATGTACTCAAATTTTTAGTAAACCTTATGTATACTTTCGCACACTTTCTCGTACTTCATTGTACACTTTTCATTGTCTGAAATGTATTTTTGTACTCAGTTTTTTTATATCCCCAGTTACTGTTTTTTCTTGTGTATGCAATTGGCGTGTCAAAGTTATTGAATTTAGTTCGCCTCCCTCGTATGTTGAAATTCAGTGGCAACGACCCTGTGTATTAACGTAACAATAAGAACTTGCATCTTTGGCATTCTTGAAACCCGTTTTAATTAATAAATTTTAACCCAACTCAAGGTTATTAATTAAACGCCATCTTCAAATTTTCCTTGTTAATGTGATGATGAATACTATCATTATCTTAACTGCGAGTATTATGATTATTTTTATCCTCATTCTGACAATGCTCACTGTTACTCTCAACCCTTGTTACTGTTGTCGCTATCGCCCGCATTTTCATCACCATGCAGGTATTGCCAGCTTTTCTACCTACGTTGTTCCTTATTTATTTCTGATTAACGTGGAATGTGTAGTTCTTTAAAGTAGGAAAAATGAATTGCTAATTAATAGATTTCGTTTGCATCATACGAAATTCCCTTAAAATTTAAGTACTACACATTGACGTTGGTGTTCACTATTGAATGAAATATCTTTATTCGAAGATTGCGTGTTGCATAACAGAATTTATTTTTGTTTTCAATGTCCTTGCATGGATTTTTCTAAGTGGGGACCAGGTGAGACAGTGTGACATTTAACATTTTATATAAAAAATAAAATAATTAGATAAATAAACAAAAAAGAAGACGAAAAATGGTTTGCTTTCAATTTGAGGTTACTGGTAACACATGTAACTGGCCGTTAGTTTAGGGTAAGTGTTTTTCGTAAAACAACTTTCTTTACTCCAACACAGAGCAAAAGCAATTTCCTTTATTATTATTCTAAAAACTTTTTACACATAATTATTTTTCTTTAACACATATGACATTTTTCAGTTACGACTAAGAATTTTTTACTAATAAAATGAAAACTACTTTGCTATCATGGCGTCTGTTGCATTCTTTCTGAGCTAATTTTTCACATTCACTTACTATATGTTTCACATTTTTTCCTTTCTTTCCACACATTCTACAGAGGGGATTGTCAATACTTTTATCAATGTGGTGTTTAACATAATTTGTTCTTATCTTTGCAGCACATACCAGCGCTTCTGTCTCAACCTTTATGTCACTTCTGACTAACCAATTCCAGGTTTTTGTCCGTATCTACCTTCGCTGGCATTTCCCTAATGAACTATTCATACATCCTTTTTTCCGCCCAAATCTGTTTAAGGTCCTGCGCATTCCGTCATTTGAATTCCCTTTTATTACTGGTACTTTCTGTCTCAATTGTTGCTGATATACGAGTCCCCTGAATTAGTTTTTCTGCAGGATTCATTACGTACAAGCGCAAGCTCTTTTACTCTCCTCAGACTCTAGTGTTCTATGCTTATCAAACCTCTGCCTCCATCGTGCCGCTTGAAGTAGTCTATCCACATTACTCTTCAGATGAAACGCATCATACATTGTCATTGTCTTTCTTGTTGTTCTGTCTAAGTTCGTCGATCTTCAGTTCACATCCTTTTCATTCCAGGATTTCTGCCCCATATCTGAAGATAGCTACTTCCTGTGTGTTCATCGCTCCAATTTTGTTTCTACCATTTAAATTTGATTTAAGTATCAACCTAAGCCTTCTCTTGTATTCCCTCTTATATTTCTCTTTAATCTAATTTTCTTTTATCTTATGCAGCTCGAGTGTCCCCAAGTATCTATTTATTATCACATATTGATGTTTGGCAAAAAGTTCTTCGTGTCATTGCGACTATTTATGGAAATAATTAGTATCAATATTTGAGTTTCTCCTTAACAGACTTCTTTTTGACGACACTTTGACAAATATAAACTTTCGTGAAACTCCCACACTCCTCAGGTAAAAAAGTTTTTAAATGCTGAGAAAAAACCCCGACAAAGTTTTGACTTCATTTTTAATGTCCAGAGCTCATGCCATTTAAATTATAGCTTTTTAACAGTAATTGGTAAAAGGTTTAAAACAGGGTTCGGTAACCTTTTGAACAGAAAGTGTGTGGAGGAGGGCCATGTAACTGAATACAATGTTAAATTAGATGTAAAATGGTAACTAAAGAAAAAAAAAGAAAAAAAGTATTATTTTAATTTTATTTAATTAGGAGAGTTACACTGCGATGTGACAGTTGCACAAAAATAATGGAAATCTGTTATTAGGTTTCAAATTTTAATTCTTCAATGTTGAAATGAAAGTCAAAAGTAGCAAATTGTTTAAGGAATTTTAATCATTTTAATAAAACACTTGTTTCTGCAATTGAAGCAATAGATTGTGCAAATCAAGTGACATTTGTTTATGACAGAAACAAAACATTTTCCAGGTTTGTCCTCAGGCAACTATGATCTTAAACAACGTTTAGTATATTTCATTTTTATCAAGGAAAGCATAGCTCTAGCTAAGCTAGCCACGTACGGTATATTCAGTTTTGAGATATGGGTAAGAAATAGGGACGATTATATCAGAGCCACAGCGCAATCTAGTGAAAATATGTGAAATGTCTTTTTTGAAGAGGAGAATTAATTTAAGAGGACCCTTATAACACAAATCCGCATGAACCAACTACATTCTTGGATCATGTTATGAGAAAAAGCCGGCGTGAAGAGGTATTGATGTCAGGAAAAGTGGAAAGAAAAGGAGCAAGGATAGAAGACGTAAGGTATGGTTGAGCAGTTTGAGGAAATGGTTGAGCGAGAAGGGTGTGCATTACAGCGGCACAGAGCTCGTGAATCCGATACGAGAAAGAGGAAAGTGGAGTGACATAATCACCAACGTCCATAAAGGAAATGGTAGCTAGATGAAGACACTACACGAATACCAGGGTTGACGCTACCTTGAAGACAGGATTAAGTTTGGGCAGTAGACAGTCAATTGTATGGAACGTTCGGCCCCGTGACTGTAACTTTCTGCTCTGATGACTGGTCTAACTAGCAATAAAGGTCAGAAAAGGCATTGAAGTAATAAAGTGTAGAAGTATGTGAAATTTTGCAAATTTTAATGTTTAAAATTGATAATGGAAGCAGATCCTTACCCTTTCGTTTCTCCTTTATTTTTAAGGCAATAAAACAGGTCACTTGGCATGTTAAAGGCGATTATTTGGCTGCCGTTGTACCTGAAGGTAAGTCAACTTAGCTTCTTTAATTAAAAAGTTTTTGAAAAACTAAAGTAGACAGTGAACGAACCTTAATATATTTAATGCTAAATGCAATACTGTGCAACACGTAAGTCATAAATTTTTTACTAAAACGTAGTTACTTCCTTCCTTTCTTCCTTCCTTACTAACTAATTTTTTATTTACTTACTTACTTACTTTCTTACTAACTTACTAACTTGCTTACTTACTCACTTAAAAAACCAGAATGGCGACAACAAGACAACATTTGAAGCAGAATAGACACGCTAATAAATACGTTGTTAAAATGATACAACACGAGGAGAAAAAACTGATGCGAGTTGGAAAGGAACTACTGGAGAGTATGGAGATTAATGATGTTGCTGACCAAAAACCCAGAAACGTAGGAAAACTTTTCACTGCCAAATGCTTAGAAAGAAAACAGGAATTATTTTTTGCTAAACCCCTTTACGGTTACACCGTAAAAACAGTTGCCGGAATAAATGAAATCGATGTCAAAGGCACCAGGGAGTGGCTCACCAACAAATATATCAACTCTCACTCTGAAGCGTACGCCTGTGCTATCGAGGAACAGGAAATTGGCATCATCTGTAGACGAAAACAATGCCAAAATGAAAATCCACCCGATGACAACAAATGCCGCCTATGTAAACAACAAGTGGAGGATATCACCCACGTAATAAGTAGCTGCTCCAGAATGTCGTCCAGATGCTACTTACCACTACGCCACGACATCGTAGCAAAACATGTGTATGAAAAACTGGGTAATAAACATAACCTTGAGACAAAAGTAACGTATGGCGACCAGTTTATTGAAAGGAATGGGCAACATGAATATTGGTGGAACGTCCCTGTACGAACGCCTAGCAAAGACCAACACAACCGCCCAGACTTAATTGTCTGGAATTCATCCGACAAAACGTGCCAAGTCGTCGAATTTAGTTGCCAGCTGACGTTAAGGTTGCAAGAAAAATCAACGAGAAAGAGAACGCATATGGCCCTTTACTACGAATGCTACAGTTTATGTATACGATACGGAATACAAGTTTTCATTCGTGCCAGTAATAATAGGAGCGCTGGGAACTGTTCCAAGAAATTTGAAAATGAGTTTGTCTGTTATGGGATTTAATGAAAAAGAATGTAGAGACATTTTGTCTAGACTTAAGCAAAAAAGTATTTTAGGGACGGTAAAAATTGTCAAAACTTTTATGAATTTCCAAAAATAGAATTATTTTTAAATTTTATTTTCTGCCTCACTGATTGTAACATCCTATTTTTTAGAATCTTTTCCCTTTCTGTAAGGGCCGGATTTTAATTGTAATATACATTTTAACTAATTTGAAAAGAAAAAAGAGAACCTTACTTACTTAGGGTCGAGGATGTTCCACACATTATAACCTCGTGTCCTTTGATGTCTGCGTATCTACCTACCAATCCGACATGACTTATTAGCAAAATACATTCTTAAAGCAATCATTAGAAAGAACCACCTCGGACACGTGCACTGAGTTTCGAGGGATCCAGTATAGATTAAAAAGATCGACAACATCGAATATTGGTGAAACATACCGATAAGAACAATAACAAAAGAACCACATAACAAGCCATATTTACTAGTATGGGACAATACTTATAAAACATGTTCTATTACAGAGGTCAGCTGCTGTCTAGCAGACATCAATATCAGCAGCAAAGGAGAAACTCAACAATCATGGACCCCAGGTTCGTAACATGCAAGTCATGTACCTTGACTACTGTATGGCTACTGTAATATACAACTTACAAATTTGAAATGATACCAATCATTGTAGGCTCACTTGGATACGTACCAAAATGCCTAAAAGCATACTTGAAAGACCTGGGATTTGATAAAAAAATACATTAATATTCGCATTAACAAAATGCAAGCGGTTCTTACGCGTAGTACAGTGAAAATTTGCAAAGCTTTTTGAAGTAAAGAAATGTAAACTTTATTCGCAGTTTAAAATATTTAATACTGTTGGCAAGAATTAAATGTTTATCTACACTAATCGAATTGATTAGGTCTAGAAATGACTGTACAAACTTCAGTTATTTTAGCTAATAGGTTTTACTGCATTTTTTTGAATGGTTTAATTTTTAAAAGCCTTGTTTCCTTGATGGAAACCGATTGTTTTCAACTTGTAAATGCTGAGAAGAAATAAATCATACAAAAAACAGAATGACTTTCTTCCTTCCTTCCTTTTTTACTTACATACCTTCGTAAGCTGATCATTCCTCCTGGAACATAGGTCTCCGACAACAGTCCGCTAGAGTTCTCCGGCCAGGTCTGCTTTTCCAGCTGCATTAAGGTTCGTTTTGTCTTTTTGATGTTCATGTCGGCAGGTATTCCTCCGGCAACCCCGTGATTCATCTTGACGAGGGACCCCTTCTTCCAGTCTGCTGGTACTTTTTCCCAAACCATTGCAAAGAGAGGATACAGCCTCTCTGCAGTGGTCTCCAGGTCTGCCTTGGGTGCAAAGGCTACTGTGATATACTGTATTTCACTATATAGTATTTCAGTGCACTGTATTATGGTATACTTAACTATACTGTATTATATCACGCAAATGTGTACGACTGTACTGCCAGCTGGAGTATACAATTGCAGATTACGCAGGCTGCTCCTTGGTAAAACAGCTCATGCCTAGCTGACCGACCAAATTACCGTTACGTCGCCAGCTTCAATGCCATGTGCGAACTTGGACTCTGAAGCGCCACTGACGATGTGGACGGTCGAACCGACCCTAAGAGAAAACAACTAGTGATAGATGAATAGCCGGCTGTGGAGAGCGATGATGCCTGTAGAAAAAGCATTTCCTATCACCACACGTTTTGTATGTATGGTAGTGATATCTCCATGCTTAACAACATATGCATATTACAACAGAAGTGAAAACCAAAATGTCGAAGATACTAATGATGGTTCTCACCTTTTTAAGCCACCAAACG
Organism: Morbakka virulenta; assembly: GCA_003991215.1. Lineage (NCBI taxonomy): Eukaryota > Metazoa > Cnidaria > Cubozoa > Carybdeida > Carukiidae > Morbakka > Morbakka virulenta. Next base: position 456,945 of record RDPX01000205.1, read on the forward strand.
GTACTGTTGGTATGGAAGACCTGAGCGTCACTACCAGAAATCGGTTAGGAAAGTTGCATAACGATGGTTGAGAAGCTATATTCTTCTCGTGTTTGTTGTATCTATCTGGTTTGATTGTCTATGTTCCTCGAAACGTTTTCAATTTGTTGAATAAATTTTATGGCTTCAGCTTCTTATTTGTATTTTTATCAGAGAACTTTTTTTTAGCAGGGAACTAATAGCAGTATTGTGAGAAAAGTTAATTATCAAACAAACAAACGAATCAATGAACGAAAAAACAGACGATAAAATTAACATTTACAGATTAAAATCACCTTGACTGTTTAACTCAAAATCCTTAACAACATTTTAGGTGTAGTGATGGGAGTATGCAGCTTTTCCTTGTTTATTGTAAAGCAGGGTTAAGGCGTTCTGATTAAATTTCTCTTACTGTTGCTATTCGTTTTGTATTAGGTGAACAACAAGCTATAGTCATCCATCAAGTGTCAAAAAGGAGAAGTCAGGTAAGAAACTATATGAAATAAACCCTGTAGACGTCTAGAGATGAACATGTCTACAATAGGAATAGTAAGAGCATCAACTTCCAACTTCTTGCGATTTACTAATCACATGTTTATCATTTAAATTGAATGACGTCACGAACGGTTTGAATGTCTTTATGGCTTAATAGTAAAATCAGACATACCCTATGATAATAATAAGTAATAAGTGGGGAAATTTTAACTTACGAAGAAAAAGAGCACATCAACAAGTTGGATGAGATACTAAACGAGGAGAGAAAAAGCTCACCATCAATGCGAGCCGTTGATAAAAACAAAGTGGATTTAGAAGTGGAAGAGATCAACAAGCTTTTGAAGAACATACAAATAGATGACATAACCAAAATGAATGATTTGATTTATGCTGGTGCTGTGTTTGTTGCAGAAAAGCTCAACATGTTTAAGAAAATACCCAAGAAATCAAAACCTGCTAGGGAGCTTCGATTAGAGCAACAGATGAGAAGCATGAATCAGGATTATAGTAGAATGAAAGGATTGATTGAAAATAAAACTGTAAAACGAAAGCCCGTTGATAGATTGTAACGAAAATATCGAGTGAATGAAAAGGGGAAGAGCACGGTGTTGGAGACAATAAGGCAATGGATTATAACCAAACAGGGCAAACTGAAAATATGCCGAATTAGGATCAATCAATACAACCAAAACTGCACCTTTCAAAACAATGAAGGACGATTTTACAAACAACTGAACGTGCAAATGGGTGACAGAGAGCAAGAGAAACAGAATGCAGAAGAGGCGAAAAGGTTTTGGAATGCTATCTGGGATGACCCAAAAGAAGATCAAAGAGACGCAAAATGGTTAAAGGATTTAAGAGAAGAGCTTCGCAATAAAGAACAACAGGAAGATTTGAGTATTGATAGTGAAAATTAGAAAGTCGTCCTCTGAAGATAAGCAAACTGGAAAGCACCTGGACCAGATGGCGTTCATGACTTCTGGTACAAGAGGTTTTCATCACTTCACGCTAAAATGACTACAAAGTTGAATGAATGCCTTGCAGCAGGTAAGTTACCAGACTGGATGACAAAAGAAAGAACAGTTCTCATACAGAAGGATGTCACCAAAGGAAATATTGCTAGCAACTACCGCCCGATAACATGTCTCCCTTTGATGTGGAAAATTTTGACAGGTGCAATCGCAGAAGAGGTATATACATCATTGAAAGAAAGAGAACTGCTGCCGGTGGAACAAAAAGGGTGCCGAAAAGGATACAGGGTACAAATGATTTGCAGTTTATAGATAAAAGATTTTGTGGGAAGTAAAGACAAAAGCGGAAAAATATTGATATGGGTTGGATTGATTACGGCAAAGCATTTGATATGATGCCTCACTCTTCGATCTTGGAATGCTTACAAATGTTTTAAGTTGCTGGTAATGTGTCATGCCTTGCAAAAAATTCGATTAAGTCTTGAAAGGTGGAATTGTCTTCTCGAAAAGAACCCTTGCAGAAGTTAACATCCGACGAGGAATTTTAAAAATATTATGTTGTATTATATTATATTATATTATATTATATTATATTATATTATATTATATTATATTATATTATATTATATTATATTATATTATATTATATTATATTATATTATATTATATTATATTATATTATATTATATTATATTATATTATATTATATTATATTATATTATATTATATTATATTATATTATATTATATTATATTATATTATTTAGTATTATATTATATTATATTATATTATATTATATTATATTATATTATATTATATTATATTATATTATATTATATTATATTATATTATATTATATTATATTATATTATATTATATTATATTATATTATATTATATTATATTATATTATATTATATTATTTAGTAAATGGAATATATATATATATGTATATATATGTATATATATATTAGTATTAGCTAAATGTAATAATATATGGTTATCATTTCAAACAGTCTGGGGTAAAGTTAGGTAATTTCTTTCTTATTGAACCGCAGCCTTGGCAAGAATGCTTTTGCATTTCTTGGTAATGTAAATTAGTAGGTAACATTTCTCATACATTTAGTGTTTTCCTTCATGTTATTTCTAGTTTACATGTTATATTTTTAGTGCCCATTCAGGAAACCTACAAGACTCGTTCAAGCAGTTCAATTCCATCCTACGAGACCCTTCTTTTTTGTCGCAGTAAGTAAACCATTAAGTTCTTTTTTTAAGTGCTAGTTTGACCGTCAAGGGAAATGATGTTGGTTCATTTGATTTTTTTACTGCCAGTTTAACCCTGAATGCCACAATTTTATTGAGTAATTCTGTAAATAAACAATTCAGAGTATGAAATATATTCAGAACTTGCCCCAAAAGCTAATCATCTTTGGTGAAAGGAACGCTATTGTTGGATCGATGGAGATCGGGAGTGAAAAGTAAACGCTATCTACGTAGCTAGTGAATTTCCAAAGCGGCACAACAATACAAGGTGTACCACATCACATAGCAATGTGGAATTTTAACGAGCCAGAAAGGCTAAGTTAATGAGAACCTAGATTAGTGCACTAAATTTTAAATAAAAAAGAAACAAGCGGAAAGTAAGCAGTGCGAAATCCCTTCTTTTCATCTATGCTGCAATTTATGGACCATGATTTTTTTCATTCTTTTTCTTTCCCAACACTTAGTAAGACCTGTAATTTAGTTTACGAAAAGCATATTGTTATTGCAGCAAGATTTAAAGTGGACCATAAGAAAGCAGATGGTGTTAAACGTAACATTAGGATATTTATACTATCTATATAATAAATACTTATCTCCTAACCATTGATACACCGTTTAATTCCTTTATTTATTACTTACTTACTTTAATAATTAATTTTTCTTTAATTATTTTCTCATAATAGACACAAAGACACATCAGAATTTACAATCTGCAGAAACAGGAGCTAACCAAGAAGCTGGTGCCAGGGGTTCAGTGGATATCAAGTTTAGCTGTGCACCCACAAGGTACAAATGTATCCGCAAAACTCGTTAAATTTGCATATGTTAAGAAGTTCCTACTGGTAGATGACGACGTCTTACTTTTATAGCAGAAATTACGTACTTGATTTATACATATATGATGGGCAATCTTAGGATTGTTTTGCTTCACCAGATGGAGATAAGCCTTCCATGTGTTTTGGGTTGCCTCTTCTTTGGGGCACATGTTGCCTAACTTTTTTCCATTGATCACTCTCTTCATACTCTTGCGTAGCTATTGCTAGTGTCGGAATCCATTGATAAGACGCGGGACAAGCATCACACTGCTAACATCTTTGTCTTTGGTGACTTCACTGCTCATCACATAACATGGTCGACTCATTGTAATAAGACTAGTAGATCTGGAAAAGTTATTTGCAACTTCATATTTGCCCATGGTCTTTCACAACTTGTCGATTTTAACACACGATTTTCTGATTCAGGCTGGGGAGAACCTAGAATGTTCTTACGTCTAAAAGTCGTACCCCTTTGCTTAAGTTTTTTCTTCTTCACAGCTCCATACAATTATTAGTCTTATGTCTTGTATGGTTGTTAACCATTAAAATGATATTAATGATTATGTTTAAGGATAGTATTCATAATTAAGTCAAGTTTTAGAGATTGTACATTCTTTGGTGCTGTCAGAGAGTTTGGAATATACTAATGCTATTTCCTAAGACTGTGAGCGGTTTCGTTACTGAATACAGCAAATTATTTACAAAAATTGCAGAGGCGACTGACAAAGGACAAACTTTCAGGATCAAAGTGAAAAAAGTAAATTAGAAAATTAATTTTAGCACCTGTGGTGACGTAACCCCCTTTCTATACGCCCTACTCCATTGTTCCCCATTGCAGCATCGTTTGCAGAAAAGTATTTTGAAAACTCAGTTGGTGCGCATTAACTAAATAAAGTCTTTTCACTTACTAAAGTTTGAAAATTTTACGGAAATGCATTATTAATACACTGGGAAGATTGCCCGTGTATTATTTATGCTGTTTCTAAACCTCCAAAAATGTACTTTTTTAATCCCATAATTTGAATTACAAAGTTTCGCATATATAGTAAGCAGAAAAAGAATGCTTGAAGAGGGAATTTAGTCAAAGCGTACTGGGAAAACATGACTATCGAAGTTTAAAAGGATATAAAATAATTTAAGTACACATAGTGAAATAGCATCTTTGTTTCGCCTATTTTCAAATCCTCATTCTTTTCAAACATCTGCCTCTACCTACGCCTTTATTCTACAGAGGAAACAGAGAAAACAATAAAAAGTAGAAATATTTTTATTACTGTTATAAAAAAGTCTGAATAATTACGTATTAACACTCCATACTATAGAAAAGCAGTATCTTAGATACGTAGCCAATGCTGCTGGCCTTTCAAACGTAGTACTGGCAAAAACAAACATTTGTCAAAACAACCAAATTGAACTTTAGCATTCCTTGAGTTTAATTAACCCCTGTTTAAATGCCTAGGAAGCCAAAGGATACTAGATAGAGAAGAAAAGAATTCAACAAACTATTTTATCTTTGGTAACGTGGGAACAGGTAGAAGAACGTTGTACGGTTTAGAAAGATAGTGGCAGGCCGTTGCTTTCACATTGTACATCTTTATGGGTGAATGGCGTGTAGTAGACGAAACCTTACCTGCGAATAACTAAATTTGCATAATAGTACTAATATTGTTGTCGGTTAGTCTGTAAAATAAAGCTCTTGATATATTCTAAGACAGCCTTATATAATTTAATCAGTATATATGATGTTTTACGGGTGTTACAAGTTATTTGACAGAGATAGAGAAATTACTAAATTTATTCGTTTCATGAAATAAACGATAATGCTCTCATAATATCAAATTACTCTTTTGTTGGTACTTTTCTAAAGGATGTACTAGAAATTACTTCTTTGGAAGTGAGACCCTCTCTTAATTAAGTGTTAACAAAGAATGTAAAGTATCCAACGTTGGAGACGCCCTGTATAGCATTCAAGTGAAGAAAGCAACACATTGCCTGTTTGAAGTGACTTTAAAGTTCGGTTTTAATATAATGAGGCTGGCAACGCCAATATGTAAATATTGTCATTATCTTTATCAGCTAAATACAACTCCGTGTTTATTTTGTTTTGATTTTCTTCATTTAAGTAAAAATATTTTTTTTTATTTAGGGGACAACCTTATAATTGGCAGTTATGATAAAAGACTATGCTGGTTTGATATGGACCTTTCTGCGAAACCATATCGAATTTTAAGGTATTTTGAACGTTTTTTCCTCTTCATTTCCTTTGGGGTTTTTTGTCACAAAGCAGGAATTGGAGACTAAGGTTAGCGAGGCCCCCCAACCTTAGTTTGACGAAATGTTTTGGAAAGTTTTGTAAATTTTTATTTGAGTAGGAAAACATTTCCGGTTTCCGCAAGAGGTTTCGTAAAAGTGTACTTGTGCATTGAAAGACCTTATCTAATACTAACTTAAGGGAGGTGTTGATATGCAGTTTATCTTCCTAGTAAAGACAAGGACCATGCCCTGAGTAAACTGGAGTTTATACTGGAAGTAATGTATTAGTAGAAGAAGTACCAGGAAGGTATTTGGTGGGTCTGGAGGGGTTCGATCACCTCTTTTAGCTTCGTGATATTATCACTGGTATGAGTGGTTGCGAGATTGAAGTGACGAGAAGGTTTGATTTAGGTTGGTGGAGCTGAATGAGGTAAAATCTGCACGGCTCTTGTAAAGACGTGACAGTGAACGGTTGTATGGTTAGGAATGTGAAGTCAGTAGAAGTAGGTTTCTTAAAAAAACCCCTGAAAAAGTCATTATGCATAAGACGTGTGCTTTGAAGCTGTGTATAAAAATGAATAGAAGTGAACTAATAGAGAGGTTGAACCCAGAAGGCACTCTTGCTAAGGTGATGGACAGAAGTGGATTACGATGGACAGGTCACATTTTGAGAAGAGAGAATGCTGATAAACATATGAAGCATCATTAGATGGCACCTCCTGCTCCAACGGCAGATACTACAGAGATTATTGCTGCAGGCGAAGCACAAAATTTAACTTTTAGGAATTTCCGGGCCACTATGATAAATAGAATACCACTGATTTCTCATGGCCTATTGTTAGTGCTTAAAACTTAGAAACACTTGATCGTTAAATGACCCAATGCCAAATGTTTGTACTACAGCAATGTGATAATAAATATGATAGACTAGGAAACTATCCACTGAAGCAAAAGAGTTTAAATGACTCGAGCGACTTACTCGCCAGAAAATACAATTTTGAAAAATTTTGAAATATAAAAAATTCATAGATAAAACCCCCATCATTCTACGAGATAATACACGTCAAACAGAATCATTAAATTTTAATAATTTAATAATTGATAAAAAACTGTCGTGGTACACCTAATTTTGTCTTCATGTAACGTTAAATTTGAATTAAATTTCAATTGTGTTTCTACATTTTTGATCTGCCAAGAAGTTAATTAAACCTTTGGAAGATTTAAGTTTAGTTCTTGTGTAGAATATTTACGACTGTTTTGATATGATATATTTTCATTTATTTTACCTGTTTTAGTGGCTCTTTTTCTTTTCACTGAATAATCTTTACCAGGCCACATATTTACAAGAAAGATACTTTTTGGATTCTGAGAAATATTTGATGAAGACCTGCCCCCCCCCATTTATCCCCCCAATGTTCATTTTCGCGAAGATTTTTCAAAGTTGCAAATTTTTTCCCGTTTTTGACACAGCAGTCTGATTTTTGAAAAAGTATTTGCAGTTTGCAAGTTATTTTGTCACATGGTGTTATTTCGCTCATAGATTAATAATCCATTAATTTCTATCGTATTGTCGTAATGCTTCACATCTTAAGAATTTTGTGTATGGCTGTTCAACCTCAAAACCTTTCTATAAATAAATAAATAAATAAGTAAATAAATAAATAAGTAAATAAATAAGTAAGTAAATAAATAAATAGATAGATAGATAAATAAATAAACAAATAAGTAAATAGATAAAAAATGAATAAATAGATAAATAATTTATTTATTTATTTATTTATTTATTAATAATTTATAAATGTTAAAGACAAGGGTATTTGTTATTATATTTTATTTTAGTTTTTGCTGTTGGTGAAAAATATGTAAAAAAATTAAAAATATTTTTAAAATTTAAAATATTTTTCACCAACAACAAAAATTATTTAATAATGAGATTTCTTTCTTTCCCTTTATTTCCTATTTTACAGACATCACAAGAAAGCCCTGCGACAAGTTGCATTTCATTCCTCATACCCACTTTTTGCGTCAACTAGTGATGATGGCACTGTCATTGTTTGCCATGGTCGAGTATACAAGTACGTCACTGTACATACGTGGTTTTAAGTTGTTTGAAGTTTTGAATTTTAACGGTATTTTGTTTTTTATACTGGTTATTTTCTTCCGTATTATGACGCCGATATCCTTAGGGTAGAAGCCACTTCGCTTCAGAAAATTACAAGATATTTGATTAATTTTTCCGGGTTGTTTTAATATTTTTTGAATATATGGATACACAATTCTACCAACGATACCCCTAAAACGTGTGCAAAGTTGATGTTATGTCACCGTAAGCGGAAAGACAACTTTGACATTCTGCAGACTTTGATCAATTTCTGGTATAATTGTGGAAATTCCGTCATAAATTAGTGTACACTAAGTTTATGTTAAAATGAATGTTTAAAAACGTAACATATACTATAGTAAATTATCTACAAACTATGCTAAAATACTAAAGTAAAGGAAAAAGTTTGGTATGAAATATTTCAAGCAAACATCAGAACTGCTTGAAACTAACGAGTGTTGTATTGACAGCAAGTTTTTGATAAATCTTTTCTAGCACCGTCCAAGGGATTTGCTTAAGCATTTCGCTTTCTAAACATGGTTGCTTTGTCACAAGCGTCTCCACCGAGGTTGGCCCCTGTAGTGCAACAGTGCATCGATGGACGAGGTGGCAAGGTCGTCCCATAGAATTATTGATCTTGCCTTCGACTGTGTGACTTAAGGTGGCTCACCAGTCCAGCTTTTGATAAAAGAAACCTACCACACACTACACTTTCATTCTGCTCTCTTAAAGGACGATTTAAAACAGCATGACCTACACGTCTCCCGTCAAATTCTAAAATCCTTCCCTAATTTTTCTCCTCCATAGGAAACGGTCTGTAGTTTTCACTTCCCCAGTTATTCGCATCGGCTTCCAGTAGTTTCAAATTGCTCTCCAGGACATCTGTAAACCTTTTTATCGGCTTGTGGTGTAGTATTTTCATATGAGAAAACCCCTCATTTGTTCTGGGAGTCTTTAATCTTCAGTCCTGACAAAGTGTCCAGTCCAGCGCATCAGACTTTGATTATCTACATCTCAAAGTTGGTGCTGTTGGATAGTTCAAGGACTGTAGTATCAGGTGTGAAAATATTCCAACTGATGAAAGTATTCTTTTAAGACAATCTTGATGAAGTCTTTCCAAAAGCGTAATATGTTTCTTCATTGATGGAGTTTTTTGTTGTATCATTGCTGGGATCTGTTGTCATGTCCTCAATGATATTCCTTTTGGGGTAGACCATTAGTAACTAATTCATCCATTTCTGATGGGTTATCAAACAGATCAGTAAAATGTTCTGTCCAACGTGCCATATTTTTTTAGCGTGGAACCATCTTTTGATCTCAAGGGCGCCGTTCATGGAGGTAATGGTCCAAACAATTGTCTAATTTTTCCGTACAAAGCATTCGAATCTCATGCTTCAGGGTCGATTTTGCTTCCATGACAACTCTTACCGCACATGCTCTAGCTGTACCGGAAGTACACAAGTTTTTCATAAAGCCTGTTTTTCTCATCCAACATCATTCCCATCAAACCAGTCTCTATCCTTGTTCTTTCTAAGGCCAGATACATCAGCATCTGTGTTGTACACTTGTGATTTGAACTGCACTCAGGTTCCATCAAATGTGATGTTATTGAATTTGTTTCTGAGAGTTTCACGTACTCCCTCATTTTGTAACTTAAAAACATCAATGCGGTTAGGAACGTTTAATTTAGTTGCTCTGAACTTCTTCCTAATAGGCATCTTAATTTTAGCACGAACAATTTTTTTATAGTCAGTACACAATCTGCACTCGGACACTTTCTGTCTTAAATGTCATGCTTTCGTGTGATGATGTAGTCAAGTATATGACCATGTTTTGATCAAGGATACATGTTATCTTGTGAATGAGCTTTTGTTGGAAGGAGGTGTTGCACACTGCTAGCTTAAATTCTGTGCCCAGCAGGAGAAGAAGAAGAAGACCATTATCATATGCCTTACGAAAACCATATCCCCCTAAAACATCCCAGGTATTGTGATCACTCCCAACTCGTGCATTGGAGCCACCGAGTATCAGCAACTTATCTGCCTTTGGTATTCCTGTGATACAATTGATCAAATTTTGATAAAACGCCATGATGATATCCTGGCTACTGTCCAGTGTAGGAGCATACACAGAAATATCAGACATGTAATGAACACATCTTAAAGGCGCCCTTATGCACATGATTCGATCACCAACTCCGCAAGGTTGCTCCAGCTTGGTTGTGATCTGTGTCCGCATAACAGAACCTACTCCTCCATCCGTTTTCACTCCTTCAGGCTTGCCTTTCCGGAAAAAAGTGTATCCAGCACCTCTTTCAGTACGCTGGTCTTTTTCACCCCACCGAGTCTCAGACAAAGCATTAATGTCAACTTTGTACCTCGACAGTTCCGTGGCGATAACAGCTGTTCTTCCTTCTCGTTAACCAGACTCTTAACGATGAAGAAGTGTTCTTACATTCCAAGCAGCAATATTCAATTTTATTCTCTCTTTTGCATAAATGACATTACTTTTTCCTTTGTTTCCCCAGCAAATTTGAACAGCCGTCAGGTGCAGATAAATGACCAGTCTCCGTTTAAACAGATGATGTTTAGGTCAACTTTTCTACACTCCTTCATGATTTGGGTGAGCACCGCTGCCCCTAAAAAGGGCTGCCAAGTCTCAAGAAGCTTCACCCAAGTTAGTTCCTCTTCAGCAGAACTAACAACGATGCTAAGATAAGCATTGAGCCGCCTGTGTGCACAATCGTGACTGCATACCTCCAACATTTACTCCCTCACAAGAGGACTTAAAGAGATATCTCAATATCTCTTCAAAAGATATTGAGATATCTCTATAGCTGATATGTGTCTGACATGTAAGTTGAGTTCTTCCTAGCAAATTTATTAAAAATGTTTTGTAGCATTTATATTTTGTGATGAATTCCGAAGTAATTGTAACCAAGACGTTTTGACTTAACTTTAACACTGAAAGTCAATATCTTTTGCATTATTATAATATTATGGATTACTTAAATTTTTTTGTCATACGTAAAAATCTTTCCTTTCCGGTTTTTAGTGATTTGATGCAAAATCCGCTGATAGTTCCGGTCAAGATCATCAGAGGTCATAAAATTGTGGACGATGTCGGTAAGTTATATCGCCATTTTCCTACAAAATTACCACTAAACAAAACCATTTGTTTATTTTGAAACGAAATAAGTTATTATTTTTCCCCATGTCGAGACAAACCATGAGACGACGCCCCTTCTCTCCAATCACCTTTTCCCACCTTCCATTTCATTTCCTTCTTTCTTGCTTAATATCCGTCCTTGACCTTCGCCATTTCATTTCTTCTGCCTGGCCCCCTTATCCGTCACCAAATTCCGCCTCATCCTTATGTCTCTGCTTCCCTTGTTTCTCTATTCGTGTCTGTTTTTTCCATTTTAGTTTTCTCCCCCCCCCCTCTCTCTCTCTCTCTCTCTCTCTCTTTCTCTCTCTCTCTCTCTCTCTCTCTCTCTCTCTCTCTCTCTCTCTTTTTCTTACCCGCGCTCTCCCTCCCCCTTTCCCGCTATATCTCTCTTCTCCATATTACTTACATACACATAACTGGTGTGTTCGTCTCTTTGTCGCCTCGTTCTTTTTTCCACCTGCTCAGTCCCATCGCTGGTTTTCTTTCAGCGGTTCTTCGTTCCTTTCCAGTATTCTTCCTTGTGCTCGGTTCTTTATTATTTGACTTTTTGAAAATCTGCCATACCACATGACTTTAGTTAGTTAACATCAGCTTCTTCAATTCTACTGTAGAACACTTTCTTTTGTAGTATTAAGTGCCAAATTAAAGAATTGAAAATTAGCAGCATTACAATAGGTAGCCAATAATTTAATATTTAAGTTTTAAATTTCTGTTATTTTGATTTTATTAGTTCACGGCGCGAATGTGAAAGGGCTACTAAGCCCGATAAAAGGGTTTTCGTTGGTTCAAATTTCGTTTTTTTGGTTTTGGGATGAAAGTTAAACTTTTAAGTAAACATCAGACTGATAAGAAAATGATTTACAGAAAGAAAATAACAGTGATAATTTCATTACGATTCCAATCAAATGTTAGTTTGGCGAAGAAGGGTTTACTAGGTACGTTAAAAAGGTTTTTGTTGCCTTGGCACAGTGGTCTTCAACCTTTTTCTTCGTACCGCGCATTTTTAGAAGTTCTGGAAAAATAAAACTTCTCATTCCCCAATAACATTTGATCAAAAATCACCCACCCACCGCCATCCCTATAGTTGATACACATTAATCCCGAAAGTAAATACATAAGATAGCCAAAACAATGTAATTGATTGAAATTTCTTTATTTTAAACTGCCTTTACGATTAGTGACAGATATTGTAATTATCAACACAAAGTAAAAAGTTCTTTACAGAATATACCCATACATTTAACAAATGAAGTATTCAATAAACAATTTTCTAGAACTAGCTTGTTTTAAATTCGCATCTTAAGCTTTGTTTTTAGCATATTAAACTTTATTCAATTTGACATATGAAACTAAATATCAAGCAACAGAAATAGAAATTTGGAAAGCATAAAATGTGAGCAAAGCACAAAAAGCATGAATAGGGCATTTTATTCACTGTTATGTAAAACTGACACGGATTAATATGGTTTAATGAGATCCTTGAGCTTGATGATGTGAGACTAAATATTGAATGCCGGGTTCGATTTTTGTCAACAGCAAGCGTAGATCTCCCCTTCCATTGATTTTCAGGCGATTTCTTTATTTGGTGATGATATTGTTCTCAGCACTGAAGCCTGATACCACTACATAGGATGTAGGGAAAGCCAGCAACAAATTTCTTACCATTTACCACATATTTGGATAACAGTCAGACATTTTCTTATTTTGCCAGAGTTTCTGGTATCCACCACTATTATAATTAGTTCTGCTTTCTTCATCGAATTGCATTTCTAATAGCTCCTCTTGGAATGTTACATCAACATTAACGGCATTTGCAGTAAAAGGATTTATCATCCAGTAATGCACTTTCAAGTTCAAAATATCACCAAATTGTTTCTCCATGTCTTTTCCATTTAAGTACATTGAGATGACTGCCTAATCTACCAATACCCTCTGGCGTTACGTGCTCTTTTACCGCTAAAAGTTCTGGGAATTGATTAAATTCTCTCTGCAAGAGATTATGACAGAAAATCTCAAGTTTTTTTATGAATAATGACAACACATCCTTACAGGTGATCAGTGTTATGTTGTTTCCTTGAAGCTTTACATTTACTTCATTGAATTTTTAAAAAATCGATGCTAAGTAAAAGACATCATGTTTGATTGCTTTTAATTGAGCGAAGAGACTAATCTCGTGTTCAATTTCAAGAAACTGAACAATGCTATCATACGACTCAAGCATGTACCCTTGGACAGCCAACGAACTTCTGTGTATAACAAAATCCGAATAAATTGCTCATTGTTATTCTCTGTTAAAACATTCTGTCATTTTTGGGATTCGATTTAATTTTATTTATGGTCTTAATTATCACACGTAATAATACATGAAGTCCTGTACACACAGAGATGTGCTTCTTCCAGTGTATATCCGTAATAAACACTTGAAAATCACACTAAAACACGACTGTTAATGTAAGGATCAAGCTTCAGATACATAAATTGTGTGCAATTGTGAAATGTGTTTTGAAATGTCATTTCAAGCTTCCTTTTTACATAATATTTTTATTGATTTTGTTATGAAGTAATATTTTTCTGTTTTTTCTTCGGTAGGTGTAACAGACTGTGTTTTTCACCCATCACAGCCTTGGATATTTTCAGCAGGTGCTGATACCACAATAAGGCTCTTTACGTAACATATAGCAGTTGGATTATGTATAAATGTTGCATCAGTGACTTTGTGCAATTAAGAAATTTTCCGTGACCTATGTATGAATATGGTCCACTACAACCTTTTGTATGCACATGAAACAAGAAGAGTATCCAAGGACAGAGCACCGACGTCCCCCCCCCCTCCCTCTTTCTTTTAATGTATTCCGTAGGAGAAATCTTCGGGACAAGATTTCGTTGAATTGTAGAACTTGTTTCAAAATAAAAACAAAATTTAACATTGGAAAACCAGGGTGGTCATAAATTATATTTCTGAAGCTAACACACACAGTTTCCCAGAAGACAATTTAATAAAAGCGCTATTTCCCAGTACCAGACGCATTGCTAGTTGGTTAGGTTTCTCAGTAAAACGATCTGTGGACTTGGTATGGAAACTAAGATAAGGTTTTGATAATATTTTTTATAGAAAACCCACAATTTCTTTTGTTGACATAACGGCTTGAAAAAAAATCAATATGAACTTAATGATTGTACTTTATTTTATTTATTTATTTCCTGTCACCAGAACTCTGTGCTTCGCAGGGTTAACTGGGGTTGCTTATTTTCTTGAACAGTAGTTATTATTCAGGTGATGTACACGGAACGCAAACACCTTTACTGAGTTAATTTTTTTGCTGCATTTTGATCAATAAAATTTAGCTCATGCATAATATTTGTGTAAGAGCTAATTTCTTTATTTTGAATTTCAAAGTGCTGTAAATGATGCTTAGCAATTTTGTTTGAAAGGCCAAAAAATTTTTGGTTCCCAGCTACTATTTCCAGCTACATTTGTATGTTCTCTTTCATGCTATAATATACTATATAATTCAGTATTTTACTATACTGTATTATTTTTTACTTTCATTTCTCTTTGTTAACTAACCTGTAGGACGCTATTTTGTTAGTATATTTTACTTCTGTTTACTCTGATAATTTGGTTTACTGTATGTGGTCGTTCTGTGTTTTTCTGTATCACACGTATTGCTGTATTGCCCTATGCTTTACTGCCCTATAGTGTGGTGTATTAAAATGCTAAACAACCGTGGTATATTTTTTACTTTGTACTAAACTGGCTTAAAACACCCTACCAATTGTTCATCGCTATGATTTCGTTGAGGTAGTGAGTTTCTACAAACTTTGGCTTTTAATTGTCTAAGCTAATAACAAAATTTAATGAAGGCACATGACTATTGGACAGAAGAATCCTGAATAGTAACGAGTAAATTTAATTGTTTCTGTGTGTGGAAAAAATTGAAATGCCGCTTTCTTGTAAAAATTGCTAAGGATTGTTCTATAATCGTACAGTGTCCACGAAACTATCATATGAATAACGACATAAAGTGTTTGTGAAGAAATTAAGATACCTACTATTGGTAAGTTGAATTTTTTAAAAAGTTCCGATTGTATCCATGAGGGAGTCAGCGTTAGTCACTGAGGAACGTAAAATATAAAAGGTCCAAGCTTTTGTGAAGTTAACTTCATAAATAATCAGTTGCCCCATTTACCATGCAACATTCCACGGATGTCGATGCATGTGGCTCTAAGCGTTTTGCCAAAAATGCCTGCTTCACTCACTACCTTAAGACAATTCGATAAGCCACATTGATTGAAACTACTCTAGTTGTGCCCTCTTATCTTCAAGTAGATGGACGGTCAAGAGATGCTGGCGCCTACGCCCATTTTTGAAGAGCATCTGGAGGGAACTGAAATTTGAGGAAGAAGGATATGTAGAAATATCACCAGATTCGAATCAGGAAACTACTCAGCTGGACAACATTTTGACTAATTTTTTTAAACAAATGTTTAGAGATTGAACATTTATATTTGTTGGTACCACCTACTGTGAAAATCTTAAATGGGACCTCGCAATCCTAGGAACACTGGAATTCCTGTATAAGGGGAAATATCATTACCATATAGCTCCCTAGGATACCTAGAACTATCAAAATTGTTAACTCCAAGTACATTTATAGACTTTAAAATTTTGCACTTCGTGATGTATTATCGTACTGCTACAGCACGTTTATTTCATTTTTTTCCGTTTCTAACACGGGGTGATTCTGACTAATTTTTATTTTGAAGCTGACGACGTACAAGACCGAAAAGGTAATGAAAAGCGGATTTTTGCCCAAAATGTGGCAGGTGAAGCCCAACAGATACAGTTATTTCATGCAAGAGAAATAACACGGAATGAATGGAGCTATGATTTAATACACCTGTCGTCGAGACTGGTATTTTAAAGCAATTTATGGAATAAATACAGTATAAATACATTGAATACAAAAGTTTTAACTTGTAGAAAAGTAGGATCAATATATGTGAAACAACTAACGTGAATACAATTTATCTGACTTGACAAATTGAATTTACTGAAAATTCCTTTATCTCATGATTGTGTAGACGATCATTTACAAAGAAAAGATAAAAGTTCAGGATGCCATATATAAACTTGAAAAATTATTCAAGTATTTTTTGAAATGTGTCATCAGGCTTTTCTTCGATGTTATTTGTATTTTAAACCTTGGTATTCTTATTCATATTGTCAAAACATTACAGTTCAGTTGAAAATTGGTAGGGTCACCTGACATGTTTGCACTGACAACGAACCATAACTTGAGATCAGATGTCTACATATTTTCACCTTGGTGTCTCTTAAAGTTTGTATCAAGATAAAGTTGAGGATTTGGGCTATATATATTATTGTTTGAAGCAGAACTAACAGCTCAAAGGCATCACTGTTCTAAACTAACCTATACCAAGGGTAAGCAGACTCGAATAGGTTGAAAAGAAAGAGGTCGTAGCTGTTATTCAAGGGATTTGACCTTATTTTCACCAAAACTAGAGGTTCGTTTTGTAAAAGCCATTAGTTTCACCCAGACGTGAAACTTCATGTTGGTCAATATACCAAAGTAATTTTCTTATCCTTTTTGCGAGTACTTTAATACCATTTTTTGAAACGTCAATAAATTCTGTGTATACTGTTATGTAAAAAGCTGATGGGCGATATCCTAATATTCAGGTAAATAAATAAAAAATATGCTTGGTGTATTAAAATAGGCTTTCATGGAACATTGATATAACCTAAACTTGTTCAATGTGATTATCCTCTCCACTGATTAAAAGAATTGATCCATTGCTAATTGTTTCACACCAGAGGACTATTGCGGAGGGGGTCACACGTCCGCCATAGTTTTAGGAGACACTAGTGTGCGTCACTTCAGAGATATATTTAATGTAAGGGATAGTCTTGGGCATTACGATATTTCTCTGGATTTCCCATTAGAAGGAGGTGTTCTATAAGTAATATTTTTTCAAGAGAGAAGTAGGATTTCAGCCCAAAATGTATTACGCCGCTGTTTTTAATGTTTCTTTAGGTTCTGAAATTGGCATTGGCAAAGATACCTCGGACCTGACAGCAGAGTCATTCTTATATTTCTCCATGGCCTTTACAACTTCCATTTCTATTGCCATTGCTAAGTTGTCTGGTAATCTTTCAGCTTTGCCCTCCTCACCTCCCCCAAAAAGATGATCTGATATAAAGGGAAAATAAAACGCAATGTAACTGCAATGACTCTAAAAAGTAATGAACACAATCATTATACTAGAGTAACTAATAAACAGCAAGAGTAGAAATGTTAATTAAACTCTTTTTGTTGCGTAAAGAATTAACGACAGCTTTCGTGCATGTATTGATACAATCGGTGATTTCACTTAAGGTGTCATATATCTGCAAAAGNCATGGCCTTTACAACTTCCATTTCTATTGCCATTGCTAAGTTGTCTGGTAATCTTTCAGCTTTGCCCTCCTCACCTCCCCCAAAAAGATGATCTGATATAAAGGGAAAATAAAACGCAATGTAACTGCAATGACTCTAAAAAGTAATGAACACAATCATTATACTAGAGTAACTAATAAACAGCAAGAGTAGAAATGTTAATTAAACTCTTTTTGTTGCGTAAAGAATTAACGACAGCTTTCGTGCATGTATTGATACCATCGGTGATTTCACTTAAGGTGTCATATATCTGCAAAAGACTATTCGAGCACAATTACGAATGCCAGTGAGACTTCTCAGTATTCAGTAACTGGAATTGGTTATTTGCTACAGGATACTGTCTTCAGGGATACTTCGTTTTCAACGAAAATAATATTTTATTGGTCAATGCCAACTTTCTCGGTTTGTAGCTCAAGACAAATGATGATTAGGAAAAACAATATATTTGTTAAGTAATTATTTACTGTGAAATCTGTATACAATAAGAACAGTTTAGGAATAAGGACAAATTTGTAAATTTTTCATAGCTGGCTTGCTGCACTTATCGGTTAGTTATTACATACTAAATATCATACGAATTTTCAATCCTTTCTACTGCCACTTAAAACTGATTCGATTTTCTCTCGACGCTAATAGGTAAATAAATACCTATACTAATAGCTAAATAAATAAAAACCTATACTAATAAACTTATACTAGGAAATATCTGGTCTGTTTTTTTAGATTTTTTAAAATCCTAAGGCACCTTAATTGCTCAGTCTTTTTAATGTTTTGAGGGATTCTTCCCCACCTACACGAGGCCATCCATTGTGCTACCTCTTCTAGTTATTTTTGTGTGGACCAAAATCTAAATTTGTACTTAGCTTAAACATAGCCCTCAAGAATCGTAAAGAAAAGTGATACTCATGTTAATTTGCGCTTGTTATGCTGAAAGGTTACATCGACCCTTAAACAGAGATGGCACCCTTTATCCTGAATCAAAGGGCATATCTTCAAAGGATTCCCCGACAAGACAACATAATCACCATATCAGTGACAGGAAACCCTGATTTACAAAATTTATCAGTAGATGCAACATGAATAGTATTATTTACAACGAAACTGGTGATGTACCAGCCCATTTCATTGTAAATTATTTTCGTGAAGCCGATAAAACATTAATAGCTGAGATAATAAAATGAAAATACCTTCAAAGGAGTCTCAACCATTCATCGTTGACAACTCGAACTTTGTTAACTTTAGTCGAAGACTACTATTTCCGAACAAACAATATCGTTTCTTTTTCAGTTTTTGAGTTGCTGAGTGTGCTTTTCGATGTACATTTTTTTACTTTTGTAACAGAGGATTTACTGAAATGCACATCCTCTGATTTAAAGGGAAAATAACCTTAGAATTAATTATGTTGTAACTTGAACACCAGTAGATTATGCTGCCTTCATGTATTTTTTCCCTCCATAATATTCCTGTAAGGCTCACAACGATTCCTGTAAATAAAACACCTCCACTAATGGCAGCCAGAATTTCTATAAAAACCCTTGTCTCTGATGATGTAGTAAACACTAAAGAGAGTGGTTTTTCATTTTCGGGATGGATGTCAAACAGCTGTAAACATTAAAGTGACACCAAAATCGTAATAACATTAGTATCAGTACTACTACTATTACTACTATTATCACTACCGATGCTCTTGCTGCTGCTGCTACTCCTACTACTGCTACTACGTCGATTAATACTGCTACTACTATTGGTATTGATAGCACTGTTGCTACTATTACCATTTCTACTGCTGCTACTACTACAACTATGCTACTACCTATGCTACTACTACTACTACCACTATTGTTACTACTTCTACTACTTTAGATATTGCAGTTGCTTCTGGTGATACTTCTACTATCACTACTATTATTACTTGTACTACTACTTTTCCTGCGACTCCTATTACTCATGGGAACATTGACAATAGTTATAATAACAATGATAGCCATAGATTGTAATTATGATAATGATAATGATTTGCATATCTAAATGAATGTAATAGTAGATAGATTAATCTGTCTACTAAAATGTAATTGTAGCTTATTCACTATAAAATATGCAGGAAAAAAGTTGACACATTGAAAAAAAAGGTAAGACCGGTCTAAGCATGTCGGGTGCTATACAATATCTCAAATGTTAAATACTTCCTCTGTGAATTGAATAAAGGGTAGCATAATAGGATGATTATGACCCAATTGGTAGAGATACAAATAAAATTACATACAGAGAAATACCTTACCTTACCTATCCCCTGCGTGCCATGTGACACATAAAGCCTCCACACTCTGCCTCCACGCTGCCCCGTCGATGGCTGTGGTGGGTCGCCTCGTTCCAGTATCTCCATTCATCCGTCTGTTGCTCTTTCTCGACAGTCCTTCTCAGGGTGGTTTTTTGCCTCCCTCGTTTCTCCTTTCTTCAGGGGCCCAGGTCAAGGCAGTCACACTGTCGTCGTTGGGTCCTTTCCTCAGGATGTGGCCGATGTATTTATACCTCCTTCTTCTCACTCCACTGCTCATGCTCTTCATCCTGGCTCTCTCCAATACAACTTCGTTTGTTGTGTGCTCCTGCCACCGTATCCTCAGAATTCGCCTCAGACATTTGGTCTGGAAGATGTCCAGTTTCTTGTCGTCTCCTTTGGTCATGTTCCATGTTTTGCAGCCAAACATCAGAAAAGTTGTTATCAGAGTTCTGAACAGCCTCAGCGTGGTGTTACAGCTGATATTGCTAGACTTACAGATGTTCTTGAGACAGACAAATGAGCTCGGGCTTTGGCTAGTCTGTTTTCCGAGTCCATGGTGCCATCTCCCACTTTGGAGACGTATGCTCCTAGGTATACAAACGTATCGACGTCTTCCACTGGTCCTCTATTTATTGTGATGTGATCATGGTTTCTGGCGTTCATTCTGAGGGCCTTGCATTTTTCAGTGTTTACCTTAAGGCCTGCACGCTCTCCATTCTCCACCAGTCGGTCAGTCTTCTGCTGTATCTGCTGTTTTGTTGATGAGAGCAGTGCGATGTCATCGGCAAAGTCAAGGTCGTCTAGCTTTGTTGTGAACTTCCACCTGATGTCATTCTCTCCATTTCCCACAGTCCTTCTCATGATCCAGTCAATGACGAGTAGGAACAGGGAACCAGACATGTTGCACCCCTGTTTCATCCCAATCCTGATCTTAAACCAGTCTGTTGTGTCGTTCTCGTCAATGACGGTGCTTTCAAAGTTGTCATATAAGGCTTTCACTACTGCAATGATCTTTTTGGGTATGCTGTACATCTTCGTTATAGTCCAAAGGCTCTCTCTGTGTACAGAGTCGAAAGCTTTTTCAAAATCGACGAAGTTGATATACAGTGAAGCTTGCCATTCGTTGAACTGGTCAATGAATTTTCGCAAAATGAAGATGTGATCAGTGGTGCTTCGCCCTATTCTGTAGCTTGCCTGTTCCTTCCTCAGTCTGGTGTCTACACCACTCTTACTCCTGCCGACTAGGATTCATCCCAGTATTTTGCTAACGACTTGGAGCAGAGTAATAACACGCCAATTCTTACAGTTCTTTAGGTCTCCCTTTTCTGGCAGCTTGGCTATGAGGCCTCTCCTCCATCGTCTTGGTGTCCTCTCCTGTCTCCTTCCCTGCTGTGAAATCTATGTCTGCTTTCAACAGCTCCGCCTGGATGAGATCTTCCCCAGCCTCTTTGCCATTCTTCAACTTCCTTATGGCGTTTCGGACTTGTGCAAGTGCGGGTTGGTCTGTTCTGATGCCAGCAATCTCAAATTCTTCTGTGTCTTCCTCTGTTACAGGATTTCTTGGTTCGTCACGTTTGAGGATCTCACTGAAATGCTCCTGCCATCGTTTTGTCCTGTCTTCGCTGTTGGTGATAATGTTCCCATTCTTATCTTTGATGGTAGCGCTTTGTCGTGGTCTGTTGTTACAAAGTATTTTAGTCAGACCGTATAAAGTCTTCATGTGCTGGCATTATGCTGCCTCTTCTGCTTCTTTTGCGTGCCTCTCCAGCCACTCTTTCTTATCTCTTTTGATCCGTCTCTTCACCTTTTTGTCCTTTTCTCAGTATTTTGTCCTGTATCCCTTGTTCAGTCTCTCTGATCTAGTTCCTTCGATCTTGAGATGTATCTCTTTCCTCTGGTCAATACATTCCCAGGCTTCCTGACTGATCCAAAGTTTGGCTTTCTTCTTCTTGTGCCCTAGTACCTTTTTTGCAGTGTCATTGTATGCTTTCTCCATCCTGGTATTTAGTGTTTCAATAGAGGTACTGTCTTCTTGCAGGTCTGGTAACTCCACCTCTAGCGCTTGGTAGTTGTTGCTTAGTTTCAGGCCAAAGCGTCTTCTGATTTCTTCTTTCTTTAGTTTATCGGCTCCACCTTTGTTCATTCTTTGGTACTCTCTTCAGTTTCAATCTGATGGTGGTCTACACCAGGTAGTGGTCACTGCCTATATCTGTATATCTGTGGGCTCTGGTGTCTAAGATTGATGATCTGAATTTTCTTCTGATTAGGGTGGGGTCGATCTGGTTTGTTGTGTTACCGTCTGGTGACAGACATGTGGATCATCTTGTGTGGGAAGAGTGTTCCTGTGATAACTAGTTCATTAAAGGTGCAAAATTCAGTCTCTCGGTATTCTCATTCCGTTCTCCTGTACCATGACTTTTCATCACGTCATAATGGGGCTCTGGATCACTACCGACTTTGGCATTGAAGTCTCCTGTTATGACTAGCATGTCATATTTATGTGTTTGTTCTACAATCTCAGTGAGCGTTTCATTAAAGTTGTTGAGTACGCAAGGATAACTGTCAGCTTGATGTGTTTGGAGAAGAATCTTGCTTTCATAGTATTATCGCTGACTGGTGACTAGTCTATGAGTGCCGCAGTTGCACTTTTGGACATCATGATGGCAACTCCCAACATGTGGATGTTATCTTCTCTACCTGAGTACAGGACGGTTTCGCCAGTAGTGAGCTTTGTCTTGCCAGAACCAGTCCATCTACTCTCACTGATCCCTAGAATTTCGATCTATGCTTTATGCATCTCTCTGCCGATCTGAGCGGCTCTCCCAGTAGCGTATATGGTTCTGACATTCCAGTTACCAATAACGAATTTGGTCCTTGGATTGACAAGAGATGTAATTAGCTCTTGAGCTTCCTATCGTCTTTCACTTAAGTGCGTCATGTTTCCTTCCTTTTCGAGGTCAGGAACCATTGCTTCTCCAAGGAGTTGTAGATTCGTTTGAGTATTTGTGGTTTCTGTAATCAGGCTTTTTTCCGGGATCGGGTGATTGGCCCAATGCCCAACACTCAAGACTGAAGGGGGTTAATTTTCTAAGAATAAGTAAGTAAGTAAGTAAGTAAGTTTTTATTTGCCACAAACAAAAATGAAAAATGTTTGCAAATGTTAAAAAAAAAAAAGAAAGGCCTAGAAGGTCAATAAATTACAATTTAAAGTTAATTTACAAACTTTTGTATAAATTAATACAAAACAGAATGTTGCATAAACNGATAACATTAAAAGGTCAAACTGACCTTATTTCCATAATGGTCCCTTCTGTCGGGTTTTCTTCCCTTAGACGATTTCAGTGCTGCGCATGCTCAAGAGCTCCATCCACCCTGGTTTGGAATCAGAGTTTTCCTTCTCCTAGAAGGTTTTATGGCTCTCCAGCCGGACAAGTCTAGTCTGCTACTCCTCTCGAGTGAGGATGTTTTGATATCGCATCGATCACTCGCGCTCGTGCCGCTTTTGTCATCACATATGTCATGTCCACCCTGCCCCATGTCCCCTAAGGAACACCAACATTAACATGGCGTAGAGGTGCGACTACGGAGTTCACTCTCACCTTAGGGACGCACTAAGGTACCGTATGATGAGAGATCTTAGCAGGACATACAGAAAAAAAATGAAAGAAAATGTTCTTGGCCATATAACGCAGGAGGTATTGCTTGAAAAAAAAGCAAGTCAGCAAAGAATAAAAAAGCGTTAAAAAAAGGATCATTTTTTATTTTGATTTATCTACTAGACTGATCATGAAATTAATGCAGGAACCAACAGATCAATCACTTTCATAGCATAAGATCTGTTGAATATTAATAGAGGATGCAATAATACAGGATGCGATATAGAGGAAGGAACGTCCCTAAGGTAGAACACTGAAAGACATGGACATGATGCCATACTCGCCCACGTCGGTAGATAACTTATTCTGCCTTTGATTATCTGTAACACTGCAAATCTCTGCCATTTTGACCAATGACATAGATCACTGTTGGAAAGTGAGGGAGATTGATGGCGCAGCTGATGTAAACTAAAGGGTGTGGAATTATCTGTCAGAAAACTTTTTTAATTCTTTGCTTTTTTCTCGCATCTCTGCATACTCTTGGTCCTCAAGTAGTGAAGTGAAGGACCTACTATAGGTATGGTTATTTCCAAGGCATTTGACGAGGAGTGGCACGCTGGCTTGCATCATAACCTTGCTGCTTATGATATTTATTGGTCTTTGCAGCCCTTTAGTTCTTTCTCTCAGATTGTAAATTGTGTGGCAGACTGGATATATTATTTCTGATGGATACTCCCTTAATGCAATAACAGCGAGGTTGTCTTCTTTTCCATTTTCTCCAGATTGTTCTAGAGGTTATTGATTTAATCTATTGGCAAGCCTGCTTTTGAAAAGTTTGGTTCTTTGTATCGTGCTAGAGATTGCCTTACACCTGAGGCCCTCTTTTATCTCTATAAATCTACCATATGCCCTTGCATGGACTACTGTTATCATCTCTGTACAAGTTCTCCGTCATCTTCACTTGATGTTTTTGATCGAGTTCAAAGAACTGTTTGTAACTTGATAGCTTCAACTTGTACTGTTTACTCTTCAATCTTTGTCACGGGCCCAATGTGGCTTGTCTTTTTCTTTTCTATAGGTATTATCATGAGAAGTGTCCTGATGAGCTTTCTTTGTTGATACCAGCTCAGTTAATTGCATTTCGGGTGACTCCTTCCTCTAAGCATCTTTATCCTCCTGCAATTGTGGCCCCTTCTTGTAATAAATCTTTTAATGATTGTAGTTTTTTCCTTCGAACTTGCAAGATTACGAAATCCTATGGAATATGAGTGTTTTCTTATATCATATGACTTGAATGTCTTTAAGTCTAAGGCTGACTCTTGTCTCTTTTCTTAATCTTCTTTTTTCCTTTTCTGGATTTTTTTCTGTCATTTCTTCACAGCTCTATACACGTAGTGGCATAAATCTTGTATGGTTCTTAGCCATTTAAAAACAACAAAAAACCCCAACAAATTAATACACTCAAAGCAATCCAATTTTTAGATTAGTTGTATGCTTTATGATCTCAAACACTAATAATGACTTTACACAAATCATTTTCAAAATAACAGGCTGTTTACTTCCCATGGCTTTGCCATCTTTAATTTGTATTCCAGTTTACACAAAGCGATAACAGTTGATAAGAGAATTTAATAAGAGGATGGTTTCTGATAGGTAAGACAGATGTTATCTTACATTACCCTCCATAAACTTAAAAGCTTCTATTCTGATTTATGCGAGTAAAAGGTGCACCATAGCTAATACAAAGGAAATCTACCCTGGAGGCTACCAAGGTATAAAATATTATTAAGACTATTAAGAATTCTTAAAGAGAGCAAATTGCAAAATAATACGTATACACTACATAAACCAAAGCTGATATTCATTTTTCATTTTATGAAAAAAGATAATCTCTAAAATCAGGCCATGGCAGAAATGGAGCACGCACCAAGGAATGAACAGCCTACTAGCAACCACCTTAAATTGTTGGTCTGTCAAGAAAATCTATATCCATCCCACAATCTGAAGGTTAAAAAACTAGACTTCCATAACCACCAATCTAAGCAACAAAAAGACATTGCTCAAGATAACTACAAATGAGACCGTTTAATTATTAATTTAAAACAAAGGAAAACGTAAAAAGGATGAATATTCCTCATCTTATTTTTGGGAGTTTTAGGTATTAAAGTGTTTTATACCTTTTCTGGTAAATTTTGAATGGCATTCAACAGCAGTTGCTTTTGAAAATCCTTGTTGTTGTCAAAATATCCTGCTAAAAACATTGACCGATACTTTGGCTTTCCTTGTCCCTCGTTTGGAAAAGCGAATCCATAAGAAGCTTCTGCATTAAACCATGTGGTGAGTACTTTCAAATTTGCTAGCGAATTTAACTGACTCCATTTATACCTGAGCACGTAGACATCCATCACAAATCCTGCCAAGTGCAAGAAACAAATTATTGGTCCAGTTGAAGTTAAAACTTTCTGTCTGTCATAACGTTCACATGACAAATACATTCAGACCCTTTTAGTTTATCAAGACTTCTCTCCTTTTTTAAATGTAAAAATTTAATTTTAATGCATCATGGGCTTCTAACTTGGCCTCTTGGCTGGCACGAATCTTTAAATGCAGATTTTTTTAGCCGATACCACAAAGTTACTTTGCATAAAGACAAAAAAAAATCCTTTTTTACTGTCAATTGCTACTGTGACTTGTGTTCTTCGGAGTATTGAGTACTAGGCAGTATATGCTCAAGATACAAGTAAACCCATTTACCAAGGATTTATTTCTTAATTAATTGAAACCTCTGCTTATCATTTAGAAATAAGAGAAACAGAGACACAAATAGAGAAGTAGATCAATACAAAAGTAGAAGTTACAACTGGGGTATTTCATAAAATTGAGAGAACAAATTAAGTTACGTGAAGCAGGTTGTTTGTACAAATTAAAGGCTTTTCCTCATCTTTTTAGGGAATTGTGTTTTAAGAAAAGAAGCAAGTTCACAAAACAGACAAGATGTAAATACCAACAAGGATATTACAAGATCTTGGATAGTTGAAGTATAGGTAAGGAGCCAGTATATAAAAAGAGGGAAAAATATGAATTTTGGATCTCATCCCGAATCAGCATAATGTTCTAATATAGAAGAGAGGTACTAAAGAAAATTTTGTAGCAGATATTAAATAGCATGATTTATATCATAGAACTTTACAAAAACAAAAATAATTAATTAATTAATATACTGATTTAAGTTAAAAGTATAATTCTCTATTTATGAAGTACTTTTTGGATAATATATAGTGTGTATAGATTTTGCTTATTTTTTTGTTATGTGCTATGTACTTTTACTTTAAATATTTTTTGCAATTTTGTTTCAGTTCAGGACTTACATGATGACAGTGTGTATATACAGGAAATGTCTGAAATCAGGGATTTCATGAAATGACTGGCATTTCTAGTGCAAAATTACAAAGATTACTGCAGACAGTTCAGGAAATCTGTGTAGTTAAAATGAGCTTATCAAATTCAATTTTAGCACCCACAATGGACTATAAAGGGTTGATGAGTGTATTAAAGTTTCTCGTAGTCTTAAAATAGGGGTGTGAGATGCTCAAAAGACAGTTAGATTTGATTTCATAAAATCCCAGGTAGATATTTTCAGTGATTCCAGATATTTCCTGTAATAACCACACTTCTCCGATTGAAGAATTATGCTGTAAATACCTCTTAATGTTAACTATGAAGTAAATATTATATATTTTTAAATACAATGTGAATACTAACAGAAACTGGTGATTTGACTAAGTTGTCCTGAGTATAATAGGTAAATATTGCTAATAATTATTGACTATTAATGACTATATTACAACGCTAATAGTGAAAGAAGAGGATTTTTTAGCAGTTGAAGGCTAATTAGAGAAATGACTTGGTTGGTCCATAGTTTATTGTAACACTGGGGAAAATAAAGGATAGTAAATGGTTTTGGCCAAAACGTTTGAGATAAGATAGCTTTGATTTGCTTCATTCATTTCCAAAGAGGTGCATATTTTTACAAGAAATACCAAATATTCCAAGAAAACGTATATAAATATTTTATTCGTGGAAAAAACAAGCTCTTGATTTGTTTTTCATCTATCTTTATTAAAGGTCCCATGCCTAGACTACGAGGTTTTGCATTAGTTTAATACATTTTCTGTTACTTATCATTTTTCTTATTACCTTACGTCCCAATTATGTCACCTGTAGTTGTAAACATACCTTACCTTAGACCTTAGGTCCTCCAATCCCGTTCAGGATATCGGGCAGCAAGACTTCTCCATCGCCTACGGTCGTCAGCTACGGCTTGAGCGGTTCTGGGAGACAGCCCTCGTACAGTCACATCACTCCTGAATGTAGCTTGCCACGTTCTCACAGGTCTGCCTCTTCGTCTGCTTCCATCTACCGGTTTCCCTTTCANGTTTTTCATCTATCTTTATTAAAGGTCCCATGCCTAGACTACGAGGTTTTGCATTAGTTTAATACATTTTCTTTTACTTATTATTTTTCTTATTACCTTACGTCCCAATTATGTCACCTGTAGTTGTAAACATAAGCAGGGCATAATTACATGCTTAGTGCCCCTCAAAAAAGACAGACTTTGCGTTGGAGAGGGATGAACCGGACAAATAGAGTTCGGACGAATGTCTTCGTAAATATGGGCACCAAAGTCGATGCGAGTCTTTGACTTCCAGAGTAGCACCCGAGGATCTTCTAATGGAAATATATTTCTGGGTATCTCCAGCATACGATACAACGTATTGTAAAAATTCTCTGCTCTTGCAAGCTGGCAATGTAGAAAGATATCCTTGTCCTACGGCTGACCATGCCACGTCACCTCCTTCCTACCGATTAGACCGAAGGGAGGGGAGGAAGACCAGGCATAAAGTCGTCAATGGCGTTCGAGTTTGGATTCTCGACCCAATGGCAGTGAAGTGTGCGATCTGCAAGAAAACGATTAGAAAAGCTACGAAACAAGTAATCAGGACAAGGGCGAACGTCACCACTTTACTTTTCAAAAACTTACCTGAAACATAATACGTCAAATGACCAATCTTTTGCACGTAGGTTTCTGTCATTGCAAGATTCCTAAACCACATTCGTTTGGTACTCAGGCTATTGTTACGTGCATGTTTACACTGGAGATACCATACCTAGTAGGTTTCGATCCAAGGATCACATTGCTTCACTTTCCATTGTTGTTTCCCCGTGTGTAAAAATACCCTCGGTGTAAGACGGCTTATCTAATTATTTTCGATACTTGCGGATTGTTTTACCCGCAGGAATTGGCTAATCTGTACGCCTGAATATCTTTGAGATTTTTTTTACTTTTCTTTATCAAATTTTAACACTTTATCTCAGTTATACGAAGATGAAATGCATTACCTTCCATTACATTACTCTTGAATGAGACCAGTATAAAAGCAATGTCGCAGTGTTTTAAATTCCAGTAAAGAATAATTAACAGAGGAACTGTCACGTACCTTTTCGTTCGATTCAAGGTGGTCAAAACGTCAGTTGCGTCACTTGTAACGTGGATCGCAAGATAACCACTTGGATAATGTCATTTCTTTTTTAAATCTTGGTCTTAGTGTTTACTCGTATGGTTACGAGGATGCGTGCTATAAGTCAGTATACTATATGCCCCAGCATGCTAAATGCATTAGTGTGTTATATGCCGCAGCGTGTTATATGCCCCAGCGTGCTCCAGTCCTCCAGGCTTTCAAGGAGCTTTTATCGCCACTAGGTCTCTTCACTTCGCAACGCCCTGTCTCCGGCGCTTGTGCAACGAGTAGTTTTGTATGTTGTTTACTTAGCACTAGTTTGATAAAAGCACTAATCCGACTGGCCTATGCTGAACCTGTTGTACATTTGATGCGTCGTGCTTGTATTGAGTTGCCAGCGTAAATATATCTTTATCATTCTTTTTCTTTACTACCCAGCCGTGAATGCCTGATGCTTCCCTCGGCGAAAGGCTTTCCAAAACTATGTTCAGAAATACCGAAGAAAAGGCGCATTGTTTGTGCTTATTTAAGATACAAAACATTTTGATAACAAAGCTATTTTTCTGTGGAAAGGTGCATTTCTCTAGAAACACAAGTAAGTCGTCATGCAGACAAATCTGCATCTGCTTACAAGCAGTACATGGTATTCTACTGTTTTAATACTATTTTTTCATTTATATTATGGATTTAATAGATAGACATCCTGGGAATCAAAAACAAGCATATTAATCATTCCACTGTTCGTCATTACCAAGCTCAGTGTTAAAAACACCAATCTTTGATCGGTGACTCATTGTTAAGGTATGTTTTGTTTTGTCAGTTTGTCAAATATCTAGATTTTCATTTATTGACCATTGTAAAACTAATGTTAGTGTTTACACCTTTTGATGTCTGCAACCTAATCACTGGACATGTGCAACTAAGTAAAACATTTACTTCTTTGTTCCAATAATAATGTCACAACCTGACTTCACCGTTTTATTTTGCGTGTTAAAAGTAGCAGCGGTGGTGGTGGTGGTGGTGGTGGTGGTGGTGGTCATAGTAATAGTAGTACCAATAGTAGTATTTTTATTATTATTTAGTAGTAGTAGCAGTAGTAGTAGTAGTAGTAAGTAGTAGTAGTAGTAGTAGTAATAATAGTGGTAGTAGTAGTAGCAGTAGTAGTAGTAGAAGAAGTAGTAGTAGTAGTAGTAGCAGCAGTAGTAGTAGTAGTNCATAAAGTCGTCAATGGCGTTCGAGTTTGGATTCTCGACCCAATGGCAGTGAAGTGTGCGATCTGCAAGAAAACGATTAGAAAAGCTACGAAACAAGTAATCAGGACAAGGTCGAACGTCGCCACTTTACTTTTCAAAAACTTACCTGAAACATAATACGTCAAATGACCAATCTTTTGCACGTAGGTTTCTGTCATTGCAAGATTCCTAAATCACACTCGTTTGGTACTCAGGCTATTGTTACGTGCATGTTTACACTGGAGATACCATACCTAGTAGGTTTCGATCCAAGGATCACATTGCTTCACTTTCCATTGTTGTTTCCCCGTGTGTAAAAATACCCTCGGTGTAAGACGGCTTATCTAATTATTTTCGATACTTGCGGATTGTTTTACCAGCAAGAATTGGCTAATCTGTACGCCTGAATATCTTTGAGATTTTTTTTACTTTTCTTTATCAAATTTTAACACTTTATCTCAGTTATACGAAGATGAAATGCATTACCTTCCATTCCATTACTCTTGAATGAGACCAGTATAAAAGCAATGGCGCAGTGTTTTAAATTCCAGTAAAGAATAATTAACAGAGGAACTGTCACGTACCTTTTCGTTCGATTCAAGGTGGTCAAAACGTCAGTTGCGTCACTTGTAACCTGGATCGCAAGATAACCACTTGGATAATGTCATTTCTTTTTTCAATCTTGGTCTTAGTGTTTACTCGTATGGTTACGAGGATGCGTGCTATAAGTCAGTATACTATATGCCCCAGCGTGCTAAATGCATCAGTGTGTTATATGCCGCAGCGTGTTTTATGCCCCAGCGTGCTCCAGTCCTCCAGGCTTCCAAGGAGCTTTTATCGCCACTAGGTCTCTTCACTTCGCAACGCCCTGTCTCCGGCGCTTGTGCAACGAGTAGTTTTGTATGTTGTTTACTTAGCACTAGTTTGAGAAAAGAACTAATCCGACTGGCCTATGCTGAACCTGTTGTACATTTGATGCGTCGTGCTTGTATTGAGTTGCCAGCGTAAATATATCTTTATCATTCTTTTTCTTTACTACCCAGCCGTGAATGCCTGATGCTTCCCTCGGCGAAAGGCTTTCCAAAACTATGTTCAGAAATACCGAAGAAAAGGCGCATTGTTTGTGCTTATTTAAGATACAAAACATTTTGATAACAAAGCTATTTTTCTGTGGAAAGGTGCATTTCTCTAGAAACACAAGTAAGTCGTCATGCAGACAAATCTGCATCTGCTTACAAGCAGTACATGGTATTCTACTGTTTTAATACTATTTTTTCATTTATATTATGGATTTAATAGATAGACATCCTGGGAATCAAAAACAAGCATATTAATCATTCCACTGCTCGTCATTACCAAGCTCAGTGTTAAAAACACCAATCTTTGATCGGTGACTCATTGTTAAGGTATGTTTTGTTTTGTCAGTTTGTCAAACATCTAGATTTTCATTTAGTGACCATTGTAAAACTAATGTTAGTGTTTACACCTTTTGATGTCTGCAACCTAATCACTGGACATGTGCAACTAAGTAAAACATTTACTTCTTTGTTCCAATAATAATGTCACAACCTGACTTCACCGTTTTATTTTGCGTGTTAAAAGTAGCAGCAGTGGTGGTGGTCATAGTAATAGTAGTACCAATAGTAGTATTTTTATTATTATTTAGTAGTAGTAGTAGTAGTAGTAGTAGAAGAAGTAGTAGTAGTAGTAGTAGAAGAAGTAGTAGTAGTAGTTGTAGCAGTAGTAGTAGTAGTAGTAGTAGAAGTAGTAGTAGTGGTAGTAGTAGTAGTAATATAGTTATAATAATTGCAATAATGTGAAGAAGATGGAGAGGATCTAGCATTGCAGGAAAGTGAAAAATATATTTCCACCGAAGTGGATTGAAACCGGTGTTTAAGGTTATCATAGCTTCATGGTCTGTCACCTGAATTATCAGCACCAGCCCATTACCAGATAATTTTTGCAACCATAGTGGAAGATGTGGTTACACAAATGATCTGCTGAAGGACAGGCAGTGATAGCTCGAGTGATAGAGCATGTGGGTATGATAGCCATAGCCACTGGTTCAAACCAGTTTGATACACATATATTTTTCATTTTTCTATTTCCATAAATATATAATAATTATACAATATATATATATAACTGTCTATAATTAGAAACATTCATGCATGATGCTTCATTTAGTCGTACATTACTTTTTGAATTTTACGTATAGTTTTTACGTAAAGTTAATTACCACATAAAGTAACAAACTAGTAAACTTCTTTTAAATGTGAAACAAGATTTGTGCGTTCATTTGTACACACGTGTACGTACAAACAGATATTGAAGCATATTTACGTTGGGATATTCTTCACAAGGTTTCAAAGTTTTGATCAGATTCAAGACTTACGTGCATGTTGTCATGAGTGTTTATGTGTTACTATGGGAGTTTTTATTTGTTACCATTTGAATATGTCTTAGCATTCACCCAAGTGATTAAATTAGGATTCCTTGGTTTCGATATTCTATAAAGCAAATTAAAGGTCTATTCAGGTATGTAAAGAG
The DNA here is from genome assembly GCA_003991215.1 of Morbakka virulenta. Taxonomy (NCBI): domain Eukaryota; kingdom Metazoa; phylum Cnidaria; class Cubozoa; order Carybdeida; family Carukiidae; genus Morbakka; species Morbakka virulenta. Next base: position 489,664 of record RDPX01000205.1, read on the forward strand.
AAATGCCGAGAAAACATACAACAATATTTTAATCAATGACATGTTGACTATCAGGGGTTTTTTTAGCTGTCGTTGTATCAAGGTATTCCCATGGCATTGTACAACCATTGCCATTGGCTCCTTTTTCCAAAACTGATCACAACACATTTTTATTTATCTTGCACAAAACAGTACGTGATCTTCCGGTTTTATTTCAAGAACTGAGAAGTGTAGGCAATTTCTTCAACCCTAAATACCTGATTCCTTTTGTCTTCCTAATTAAATCATATTAATGATCTTTCAGATAAAAGGAACTCGATGCTTTCTTTTAGGAAAACAAAATCACCTTTGTGATCGCCTGCTATTAGTTCTCTGATATTCTTCCATTTTCTCGTAGTGAGACTGTTAAAGCAGTCTTTCTTGGATGGGTGTTACACCACAGCCAGTTATAATCTTAGTCTTCATATTGTGTTGATATTTATTTCTCTTTCCTTTTTTAACTCTCATTTCGTATGAGGATCAACCCTTTCCTCTATTGTCGGAAGATGGAAATTATGCTCCAGAAGATCATCAACGTTATTCATATTGACGCACAAACGCGTATATGAACTTCATAAATCTATTTTCTCAATATACTCGACTGGTAAGAAAACGACAGATTTTTTCTAAATGTCGAAAGCAAAGAATCGAAAGAGAAAGAAAAAAATAATTTATAGTCATCGTCATCATCGATAAGGCAGGTTATTGTCAACGAGCTCTACCATCCTCCCGAACATTTCGTTTTTCCAAAGTCGACTGTAGAAAAACAACAAAGATATTGTCAACATCACTGGTTTAAAGGATACACTTGGTTGCATTACGACATCGAGACTGAATCTGTTCTCTGTTTTCTTACTCTTAATGCTAAAAAGAAAGGACATCTGACTGCTGAGCCAAATAAAATGCATACGTTAATGGTTCATATCATGGAAGAAAGCTTCAAATGGTTTGTGGGTCACGAGCAAAGGAAAACTCAAAATACCGCTGAGCTTGTTGTCGCGAGATGTGCTAATGTTGGGGATATCTCAAAGCTTATACAATCAAACAACGGATATATCTCAACAAGGTGATGGAGTGCCTTCACAATCTTGTTCGTCAGAATATTCCTTTCCTCGAGAGTACTGATACAAATGACAATTTTTACCTATTGTTACTACTGTTGGGAAAATACGACACAACTATATTAAATCGAATGAAAGATAAATTAGTTAAACAGAAGCACAGTTATACATACGCTGACTACCAGTTAGAATTAATTACGTTGATGCATAACCAAGTTTTGAAAGCAGTATTGGCACCTGCTCGGGGCACTGATACGCACAGTAATATCAGTGATGAATTGACTGACATTGGAAACCTTGAACAATGCTCTATTTGTGTCAGAAGAGTAAATGACGATCCAGAGGTATCTGAAAACTTTTGTGAGTTTTCAGATACCTCAGGTACCTTTTTGAGTGTTTATTGGGAACCCACCTTCTTTGGAAGAAGGTGGATTGCAATCGGAAGCAAAGGCGTGGATCGTAGCTTCTGAGTCAAATGAGTAGATTTCAGTTTTTCTTAGGGTTATGTTAGAGCATCGTTCATTTTCTACAACTAACTCTCCGGTCAGAAAAGTTGTCGGCTGCTACTAGTCAAAACCTCCCAAATTTAACATTGAAAACACTTCAACAGATAACAACCCAAGATTACTTTTGAGATATTTTTTAAGATTGTCATGAAAAAATCCCGAAAAGCTACCAGTAGAGAAACCCAAAACTAAAGAGAAAGATCCCAACATATTCGATTTGGCATTATTTGGATAGGCAAGAAAGCTCAAGTGAACCACACCATCCTACAACAATTGAAGACTTCTATTACTTTGACTCTGGATCACACATTAACTGTCATAAAAGAAGGGTTTCATTAACCCAGTTTTAAAGTGTACTCACACCTGAAAAGGCTCACAGTCCAAGGATCACAAAATCAAAACTCGTTTAGATCGAGTAAAATCTCTTTACTCTGACGAGATTGACGCCTCTGCTCTTGAATCGGAGTTTCTAATTTTCTGTCAAATCTTCGACAAAGATTTAACATATTGTCTCCAGGATATTATTAAATGTTTAAAGGTTGAGATGAAAAAGAAAATCTATTGATTTCGAATATCATATCAATATCAAACTGTCATATATATCATTAAGTAGATCAGTGACCTTGTATATCCCAAACTCTTCAAGTGCTTTTATCATTTCAATGCAAATTCCATCTGGACCAGGAGCTTTATTTGCCTTCATTTTTGCGATTGCTGCTTTTACTTCACATGGTAAAATTT
>RDPX01000205.1:504038-525976 GCA_003991215.1 Morbakka virulenta
ATCACCCAACCCCCCCCCCCCCCCCAAACTTAATACATCAATGCTAACAAATCAAAACTTTGACACAAAATGGTTTAATAGAGTGCAATTTAAAAAAACATGTGAGGAGCCGTGCATTAATGGTTAGTGCAGTTGCAAAGTAACTACGAGAAACCAAAATGACATTAAAACTACTCCCCAACCCCCCAACCCCCAACATACCTACACATCGTCGGCTTCAAGTGTTTGAAAACCAGAAGGACTTCATGGTGCACTACACGGTGCATTACATTTGTAATTTTAGACTTCAAATACGAAATGTTTATAATTATCGTACAGTAAATATTTCAGTGTATTTGGCGGTATTCTCACACACACACACACACACACACACACACACACACACACACACACACACACACACACGATTGTCGATTGCTGCAGTCAAAGCCTTGTTCGTTTTTTCTTTTCATTGAAGATTTTGTTATAGGACGAATGACAACATTTTACCTTCTTTTAGTTTCCTTCATGTCAAAAAATCCCCCGTAAAAAACTGGAAAAACCTTGTCTGCATTAAAAATGTATTTGCAGGCTTGAAAATAGCGTGCAAGTTAAACGTTTTGGCAGAATTTCAAGAAATGATATGCAAGCTACAAGAAGTTCCAACATTTCACGAGGTCGGGGCTTTAGCAATGGCCTGACAGATTTTTGCGGGATGACTTTGGTTTGGTATATTTCTCCTTTGATAAAAACTACGAAAACGTCCCTGCATACAAAAGAACAAACAAACACCAGTTCATGCAGTCAACTACCTGACGCGTAGTAATATATTTGTGTTTGATATGCACTAGACAAAATATATACAAAGCATAACGTTATGCCCTTGGCTACCGGAATTTACAGATATCTGCTAGGCTTATGGCCACATGACAGTACTAAAATAAATGTGAAACTCCGTTAAAATTTAGCTCACGTATTTACAAAAAACATCAAAATAGCATGCAATTTTACAAAGTTAAGTTAAAAACAAGTAATATCCGTACATCTGATACCATTTGGGAGATTCTGACACAGTACGAGTACGAGTTTTCATGTGTGCAACTGATCTGCGCACTTTATGCAGGAATCCCCACAGAAACTCGTACTGAGAGCAGCCGTTCAGGACGACTTTCTTACAATCTCGTCGTGGACTGAAAGCGTTTGGAACATTGGTTTCGAGTAGCATTTCCTGTACAAATACGTTAACTGATCTTCAAAGAATGCCTGAACAAAAAGTCAATATGCAACCAGAGCTTTTTAGTTGGGGAAAGGAAGACGATATTTGTCATATTAAAGAGCCGCTCATCGTAAATCGTCCGTTTACCAACAGGTGGGAAAAGCATGGAGACTCATTGGGGAGAATTCAAATAATACAGAAAACCCTAAGTTTAAAGTAACAACTTGAGCTGTTAGAGATAGATTTTCAATACTGTTAAGGAGCTTTATAAAAACTGATAGATAAGAATAAAGGACTCGGCTACTTTGAAACAGATATATCTTCACACTACAAAGGATCGGTAGGAGTACGGGATAAATTTATGAACTACCGGTGTGTGTAGGGGAGAGGTGGGGACACTCCTACTCGTAATGGATCTAAACCTCACCATTACCTCTGAAGAAATCTGTGACAACGGCAGTTGAAAAATATCGGTGTATCTGTAGTTACCAAACATACTGAGATACAAGTGTACAATCAACACCAGATAACAATAAAATATTCTAATTTCAAAGTTTTAACAACGTAATAAACGTTTTAATGTTATTTTTCTACACGCGTTTTGTAAATAAAAGAAGAAAACGCCCAAAGAAAAGCACAATCTACTCTATTTTCTAACGCAAAGCATTTACAAACTACAAAAGTACAAATGCCATTCTTGGGTTAACTTTGATTTTCAAGGTCAGATACGTTATTCCTCCCAAAAGCGTCTACTTTGGATAGGCACTTTTACAAAATGCACCAAAGAGATTTACTATTTTTCATACAAGGCATATGAGCCATTTGGCTTCAAACTCGAGACTTTGTAGCTCTAAGATTTTGTCTTTGAAACAGCAGCTCTCAAAAACATTGCATCTGCAGAGCATTTATGTCCGTTCTGCTTGATTCTTTTACACCCTGTTATTATTATTTTGGCCCACATGAAGCAAAGTACAACTTCCTGGTGTCAGGTGATGGCAAACCAGGGCTTTTCCCAAGACAAACGTTGGTGTAGTGCCAAGCAAAATGATCGGAGAAAACACAAGTTCTTGATTATTAAAGGGTGCTAACAAAGGTGTATTCAGGGAAGGAAGATATTCCTGTCCACTACACAGCTTACTTGTTTCCTTAAACACCGCATACATCCGCGTGTGCATTTAGTACACAAATACAATTTTCTTTATAGTTCAAAAACAAAATCGCATCCGCTTTTAAGGAGCAAGTGGTTTTAGTTTTCATTCAACGGCATGGTATCTGGTTACACGGTCTTGCTCAGCTACAGTTTTCTACGAATTATGTGTTAATTATCTTAAACACACAGGGAAAGGGTGAAAACAGGCCATGATGAATTTATAAAACATTATTTCTACGCCCAACAGCTGCCGAAGATATTGGTTACGCATAAATTTAACACATGAAAAAGGATCTCTTGAGTACTGCCGTGTGCGAGTGGCTCAATGTATAGACTTTTACCTATTAACAACTTACTCCTTTGGTGAACCAAACACTTTTAGCAGTTCCAGAGGCAGGAAATATTACGCGTATCAGAGTATAGGGGATTAAAAAGGTTTGTTGGTAATTTGGTTGACGAAGGTTACATTACAATACCGTCAAGAATAAGGTACTTATGAGAAAATGCCTCCTTGTTGGTTGCCAATTTTGTTCAGTAAAAGAGCTGGAAGCCTTTGTAACAAAGATTTTAAAAGTAGTAAAAGATAGCTTACGTCGTGAAAAGAAAAAAAACATAAAATAACTGAATAGGGCAACTTGGTTATAAATTATGAGCCTAAAGAATTTCCTACTTGGAACCTTATTCCTACAACCCACTGGCTTATTACTTTCTTACTGATTTACCAGTATTCCGCAATAAGTCTGTCTAAGCCGAGCGCGTCTTTACAATCTTTACCAACTAAAACATGGGTGCTGGTAGCATGCTATATTCCTTTACTTTAAAAATATTAGTGTAAATGTAGTTTCCTTTTCCATAAAACCCCCAACATTTACCTAATCAAGTGGGTTACATTGGAGCATTTGATTCGACGTCAGCTTAGAAAAGGTGGAAACTAAAATACAACAATCAAAACTATAATTCTGTTTCCTCTCTTAAAGAAGGGAGCTTTGGAAGTGGCCTCCCTCCCGCATGAACTTGAACTGGGGGTAATTTATTAGCAGTTGCTGGGTTCTTATTTTTTGTCTTCTTTTTCATCTTCTTTTTCTTTTTTTGTCTGAGCTCCGTTTCTGATTCAGAATGCCTAAAATCTAAACCATTAATATCACCATTGATGCTACTGTTTATCATTGTATTTTTAAAATTGCTTCTACTTTGTGAAGATATTAAAGGTCGAACCGTGCCAGTAATGTGCGTTTGACCTAACTGTATAGCATTTCCTCTTATTTGCTCTATTGGTACCTCTTGTAATGATTCACAGGAGCTCGAGTCATTATCAACATGGGAAGCAGCAACGGGCTGATCAGGTGGTGTTTCCACTCGTTCATTCGATTCTGACAAATGAGTTTTTGCTTGATCAAAATTTACATTGTGTTTGTCTACCTTTGGCTTTTGTTTTGGCTTTTTTATTTGCATTTGATCTCCCCGAGCAATATCGGTTCGTTTTTGTTGAATACAACTTTGTCGGTGGTCATCATGCAACATCGGGGTAGCGTTTGGTTTTTTAATACGCTCCTCCATTCTCGCGCGTTGGCTGACAACTTCTTCCTCCTACAAAAATGGGCACATTGCAAAAAAATTAGAAGAGATTACAGAAATACGCTGGGCAAAAAACTACTACTACTACTACTACTACTACTACTACTACTACTACTACTACTACTACTACTACTACTACTACTACTACTACTACTACTACTACTACTACTACTACTACTGTTACTACTACTACTACTACTACTACTACTACTACTACTACTACTACCAATATTGATGTAATTTTTATTTATGAAAGTCAAAGTATGTCTGTATTCATATATGTTTGTATGTTTGTGTTCTAAATGGAATCACAAACAAGAAAACCAGAAATATTATTATTGTTATTATTATTTCAGTCTTTTGAAAGGATGTACAATTCATTACTTAATATTATATAAAACATGTAGTAACACTTCTGTTAATTTGTTTCCTTTTAAAAACCCTGGAGAAAAAGCACAACAAGCACAACATAGGAATGACACCACTGCTTGAAACAACTTGATCACTATCTACACGTAGGTCTGCACTGCTAAGGTATAAAAACAGCAATACCTAGCCACTTCAGTAANCTACTACTGTTTCTACTACTACAACTTTTACTACAACTATTTCTACTACTACTACTGCTGCTCCTACTACTCCTACTACTCCTACTCCTACTCCTACTACTACTACTACTACTACTACTACTACTACTACTACTACTACTACTACTACTACTACTTCTTCGGCCTTCATCCGACGTTTGTCAAGTCCGCTCGACACCTTTTTCTCCACTTGACTCGGTCTTTCCAATCTCCTCTTGCTCCCATTTCTCTCTTTCAAAAAAAACGAGTGAAGCTATCGAATTCCAAAAATAACGTAAGCTATTTTCGTCTCCAAACAACAGTCACGTGTCAGCATAAATAATGATGTCAACAGCGAACAAGCTTTTAAGCTGAAAATCAATCTTTCTACGGGATTCCCTAAGCTCGATCTAAAATGATGTGGCAATGCTTCAATCAGGGAATAAATAAGGGAATGTTTACGTTAAAACGAAGCGTGACTTCAGATTTTACTAATCAAAATATGGGTCATACTTAGCCCCTTTTTGAAGCACAAGGGGTTATGTATCCCCTGGCATTTCAGTAAATACCTACAATACAACCAAATGCCTACAAATAAAAACCAAACACACTCACCCGAAATCCTGCATCAGATTCGTTGGTTATCTTGTTTTCATCACAAGTCGACGCTTTGTCCAAGCACCTAAAAATATATTGTGAATATGACATCAAGAAAAAATGATATGGTAATATCAGTAAAATATCTTAGCTCGACATGACTTTTGGGCTTACTTCCCTGGAGTGAGACACGAGCATACCTCATTCAAAACAATATTTCTTAAGATACATGCTACACCCTTTCTCCATTTAAGGTATCATTTATAAATATAATGCCACTTTCTGACACACATTTGAAAATCATCCTTAAAGTCTGTCCAGGCTAGACATCAGTTCGTACAATGTTGAACTGCTGAAATAGATAACTTAATGGCCCAAAAACTACGGGGTTATTTCTACGAAAGCACCATTTCCTAAATAACTATTGGGGGTAAACTACTTTTCTTGAAATTTTTTTTACCCATGTCAAGTAATCGAAACCCTTCGACAGCCATGAATTTTTCATCCATATTTTCTGAGAAATATCACCCCCTTTTTCATAATCAATATTTCACCCAAGTATCTCTGGTCTTACTTATACAATATTTAACGTTGCCACACCAGTGTCTCCATGCTCACGTTACCTACTACCTTGTGCCAAATTCCGATAAAAACTAGCATGTAGGGGCACTGATATAAAGTTTGCTCCCACCCCACGACTGATCCTTAAATTTAAAGAAATTAGGTAATAGAAAAACCCCCGCTCTATTAAACGCCCCCACAGTGTTTGACATAATTTTCTATCGACCCAAACTATTAAGGCCCTCGACAATTTACCTGAAGAAACATTACATAGCACTTATCCGAACACTTTCTTGTATTCGGCATAAAATTCCAAGTTTTGTGTTTTTGGCTAATGTCAGGAAATCCATCACAACTGTGCCGAGTAAATATTAACACGATATCAAATATAAAGAGAGATCAACAGGCGTGATTTCAACACCTTTCAATTCGATCAGAAAACGAAAATAAGACGACGTAGAATATTTATCATTTGGGAGTCGTCAGCCTCTTCTGAGATACGTTTCGAGGGATACTTCTCCTATCATCAGGCTACTACGATTGGTGTACTGTAGGGAATGGGTGGTTTCTTTTATTTTTCAGGTTCTAAAAATAAAAGAAATTATTTTCTTGTTGTAAAATAAAAGAAACCATCCATTCCCTGTAGCACAGCATATCTTACACTCCGCCAGTAATATGGCTTCCAGCAATACAGAAAAAAGAAAAAATGAAACACAAGATAGGTATGACACAACTCCTCAAAACAACCCCACCCCTGTCAACAAGCACGTCCATACTATCAAAGTACAAAAAAAAATCCATATTACTTTAGTGGCCTGATGATGGGACATGTATCCCTCGAAACGTAGCTCTGAAAAAGGTTACGACTCACGACATGAAAAATATTCTTCATCAATGGCTTCCAGAGTCTACAAAATCAAGAATTTTCAAAACCAAAGATGTTCCTGTCAAAAGTAACATTTTACTATGCCATATTACTAACGAATAGTTCCTTTTAAGACATCATTAATTTTTGACGAAATCATCAAACACGTCAAAGATTGGAGTACCTCAAAAAAAGGAGTGAGGAAAAATCTCGTGCCCAGTCCCATCAAATCGTCATTCTGGCACTTCTTTGCGTGACCAAATTTGCAACAATTTTCTTCCATGGTGTGAGAAAGGGGTGGTTTTCTTGACCCCTTAATATGTGCGCTGGTTCAAGCGAAGGAAACTCCGAAAAACGACGACTCTTTTCGTTAGAGAACTGTATAATACTTTATGATAACATTCGTATCAACAACAAATTACCCTAACTACCAATATAAACAACTGAATCCTCAATAATGAATACATATGCCTACAACATACTCCAATAATCGTGTTCTGCAACACTAAGACAATCTCAACCTGTAACGACAATCTTAAACTACGACGACGATNACAATTTTCTTCCATGGTGTGAGAAAGGGGTGGTTTTCTTGACCCCTTAATATGTGCGCTGGTTCAAGCGAAGGAAACTCCGAAAAACGACGACTCTTTTCGTTAGAGAACTGTATAATACTTTATGATAACATTCGTATCAACAACAAATTACCCTAACTACCAATATAAACAACTGAATCCTTAATAATGAATACATATGCCTACAACATACTCCAATAATCGTGTTCTGCAACACTAAGACAATCTCAACCTGTAACGACAATCTTAAACTACGACGACGATCTTATTACAACGAAGATCACTCCAAACGACGATCTTGAAGTACAAAATCACAAGTATACATGTGAATGTCTAACTACATGAGTCACATCTAAAATGTGATCGGCTTCATTGATTTCTAAATTTCACACGTCTACATGCAAATTACCGATGTCACACAAGCAATACTGCCCGTAACATCGAACTTAACCCAAGTGACTCACTTAGTTCTTGCCGAGAACAATCGTCTACTTGCGTCAATACCACAGAGAAATTATCGGTAATCACGAATCCTAGATACAATATTTACAAACCAAAACAAAACAAAATAACTAGTAACAAGGGCAGTTTCCTGACACGTGGTTATTATTGAAAGATCCATTTCAAAACGGTTTGTATGAATGGGGAGAGAGAAAAATCGCAATGACCAGTTGAAGCGGAAAAAGTATGAAGTTTTCACTATTTTCTTTGGAGATAATTTTGCCAACAATTGAAAACTTAAGTGTGATGAGGGAAAAACCAATAAATTTAAATGGGCCCACTATACAACAGAAAATTTGCCGGGTGAAGAAGCAGAACAAAAAACGAAGCGAAAAAGCATCAGTCGGAATTAACGCATTTCAGAAGCGTACAGAAAAAAAGGAAAGCCGTTAAAAACAAACGAGGACAAAGGGCAGATCAAAATGGGAATGAGAAAGAGAAAGAGAAAAGAAAAGAGAGAAAAGAAAAAAAAAGAAAAGAAAAGGAGAAAAGAAAAGAATGGCAATGAGGAAAAAGTAGGAAAGCAAAGGAGGGAATTGGGGGGAGAAAAAACAGAAGAAAACGGGAAGGTAACTGGGTGAAAAAGGAAAGAAATTTCGTGGAAAAACTGTAGGAAAATTGTTGGGAAAGAAGTAAAGGACTTTGGAGAGAAAAAGTAAAGGACAATGAGATGGAAAAGGATGAGGAAAATGAGAAGAACGAGGAAGATAAAAAAGCGAGGAAAAGAGAAAACGGGGAGAAAAAGGAAACAAAGAGAGGTGAGAAAGAAATGGAACATAGACAAGAATAACATGGGAGAAAGAGATAGGGTCATGAACACCACAAAATGAAAGAGTGGAACAAAGGACAAAAACCACCGAATTTAATTTAGGAGCACGACCAAGGTGAAAGAACTCTAGGCTCCACAAAATGATAAAACGAAAAAATTGTTTTGACTGCGTGTCGCTGTTGAAGAAGCCAGTATTCCAACGGTGACAAGAAGGCTTGAAATATTTTTTTGAAATCTTGTGAACAAAGAGTACGTTGACCTCGAAGAAAAAAGAAATAAACCTCAACAAAAAGGTGGGTGTGGGCAAATTCATGCAAGCTCTTGGTGATGAAGATTGGCACGATCAAATTGTCAGATGATAAATCTGACAATTTATCACCTCGTGAAGAAATGATCTTTGACGACGACGTGCTCCAAAAAGTATGAACCGATAAAACTCGAATCCAACACACTTTATCAAAACCTGCCTTGCAACACACACACACACACACACACACACACACACACACATATATATATATATGTGTGTGTGTGTGTGTGTGTGTGTGTGTGTGTGTTGTGCAAGTGAAAGGGCTTTGACGATTCTTTCTTTTCACTTGCTTTTCTCGTCGCGTTTAATGTCTGTAATTGATGGCCCTTTCGAGTGCGACATACGGCCAGGGTTAAGTCAGTGTGTGGTCCCTCTTCCTCCGCTTCTTAAAAAACTGCAACTGGAAATTAAGTACCACTCCTCCAAAACGTATATTTTTGCTGCTACAGGCAAACCAGGAAACGAGAAAAACAAAGCAGATAAAAACTTATGCGGAGAAGTCAAAAAGCATCTTGGATGAAAATATATTTTTCAGTGAATTTGATCGAGCAACCATTCGTGCCTATTTACCAATGTGTTGTTATCACAAGGTGTTCTGGGCCTTCCGCTATGCATCATTCTCTAATTGGCACGGTTTACTTCCCAGGCTATGGACATGCTCATTTGTAGATTCTTCTGCTTCAAATTACGTCACACACACTTCTGCTTCAAATTGCGTCGCACAAGACAAGAAGAGAGTGGAACATTGCGCCATTTACGGGGGGGGGGCGAATATGAAGTGGATGAAGGGATTAAAACTTGGTTATCGGGGTGAAGAGTGGGGGGTTTATATTGGTAGGTGGGTGGTATTGACCATTACAGATGTCGTAAAACCTTGCATATTTACAATAATTGTACCGGGAAAAGATGTAAGCTTACAATGGAAATCGCAGTTTTCCTTTTGATCATCAATACTCGTGACCCTATGTTCATTATTTATAAGAGTAATGACTACAATGTGAAGCATGATCGCTACGGTAAGACCCAATTCTAAGACAAATATGTGACTAAACATCAAAGGAAATGTTCGTCGCAAGACAGACTCAAATGTCACTCAGAAGCGTAAGCTCCCGAAAAAGCAGGTCTATCAAAAATGCCATGGAACCGATAAAAGTGCTGGCCAAATTAATTTCGGCGGTTGTGGATGGAAACCTTCAAAATGACTCTTTTATACAGGATTCATATTTGGTAGACAGGATACCTGAAAATTAAAATATCTAAAAATACCTCGGGCTGTTATTTTTCAAAATTTTGATTTTAATATGCATTCCAACGTTGGCACACTTCATGTATTTTGTATCTATCTATTCAATCCTATACATTAATCAATCCTTGCAAAAGAATGCAAGATCACTGGGATAAATACTGTCAACAGTGGACGTTAACTTTGCAAAACTTACCTTCAAACTCATCTTACTATTTCCCACAAGAAATGGAAATTTGTACAACATTAAAATTAATTACATCAGAGAAAAAAGTCCTGTGTCATCACGAATTCCTACCGAAACGAATCGGCAAATCGTCGCGGTGATGGCATCTTGAATTGATGTCAATACAGGCTTTGGTCCACGTGCTGTTTCTGCAGGAAGTATAAATACTTGTTTACCAAGTGTTGTTATGCCAAATGTTGAAAAATGCGCAAGAGCATTCAAGGCCTCATTGAGGTAAACAATTCACTTGTGTTCTCTTTTTCACTTTGTTCTGTCCAAATCTTTTTAGTGTCTATTTTTTAAAACAAGTTTCCTTTTTCAATGTCATCCACAAACACTTCTCGCTACTTCATTATTGAGTTTTACAAAACAGTCGCTGGGAAAGTGTTCCACAACAAAATAATTTAGCTATCAGGTCACAGCATTTTAGGAGGAAAAAAAACCCTCCAATGTTTACACAAACCTGCAGTTTTAACAGTGGGTTAACACTTGCCAGTGAAATGAAAACAACCAAGGTAAAAAACAAATGTCGTGTGACTGAGCCATTGTGAACAAAAGTTCATTAAAAATATTCAACCATCAAGGAAATGATCTTGAAATAACAGGCTAAGTTTCGCTATTGAACGGTAGCCATCATAGAAAAACATTACCATATCTCATTCGAGCACTATCTTTTAAGATCTTCAGGCTTCTGTTTTCCCTTCAATTCAGGCAGGTTCACTGTTGCCTTAACTTTGACTGTCTGCACGTAAAGTTTTGAAATTTACTCTTTTGAAAACACTTCGCATAAATCATTTATTTTTATAATACTGCTGCATTGACGAACAAAAAGGATTTCGTATTCTACAAAATAAGAAATGTACTTACTGTTCGCTTTCTCTCATTGGTGAAGGTCCTGTGCTGCCACTCCCAGAGCCACCAACATCTTCAGGCGCTGCCTGCACAAAACAAAGCCATCGAAGGGATAACTTTACACGCATATTACTCGCTATGGGGCTACGTTCATGTTACTTGCTGACACGCCATGAAAAAACTATTTCAAAAGCTAATATGAAGTTGGCTTCAACTTCAATCTCATTGTACAAACAAGAAATCAGGTATGAACCAGGTGTGACAGAAATCCTGAAATCCGTTATGTTTCAACAAAGAGACGGTTTAATCTTCAGTAATAAGTGACATATGTCAGGGGGGCGACAAATACAAACACACCAGCCAACACGATAACCACTTTGCAGTGATGGCAGCTGAACGCTGACTTTGAGATACTCATTTCCAAATACGGAAAATAAGGACGCGTTGACGTGACCAAAAAAATGCAAAGTAGCAAAATCCAAGTTGAGGCGAGTACAAAATCTCGTCGGCGTCTTCTACGACAGATCTGTCAACGATCTTCACAATTTTTTTACCATAAGATTTGTTTTCATTATTCAATTTTTTACCTCCCACTATTTCTACCGGGAAAAAACTGAAATGTGGGAAATGTGTCAAAACATATTACCGTTATCGTTCAAATAAGCGCCCGGGCGCTTATTTAATTTTTTATGGTTTTCAGGAGGGCGCTTATTTGAGAGGGGCGCTTATTCAAACGATTACGGTGGTGGACGGTGAATTGAAGAAGTTTCCTGATAAGAAAAACAAAAAAAGAATAAAAATTGTTAACGAAAAAGTGTTATTCTTTCTTTTCCAAGTGTTCCCTTCCCTCCATGCAAGGTATTGAATTTTTTAATCGATTTTCTCCGTGAATTCCGAAAATTCGAATAAGCGCCCTCCCCCTAGAACAAAGGGGATGCTTATTCAAGAGGGGCTCTTATTTGAGGGGGACGCTTATTCAAACGATTACGATACTGACGTTTTCCCGGAAGAAAAAAAAATCAAAATAAAGCTGAACGCTGATTAAAAGAAGTACAAGGAATTGTTACACAGAAAAACACGTGCAACGGGTGAATTGAGTAAAACAAAAAATATGCATATGTCTCAATATCACAACAACTGCGATGCATTGCAATAAATCAGTTTTCATATTGCGCAGAAAACACTTCATGAAACAAACACGTGTTAACAGGTGCCTAATGCCTCCAGAAAACTTGGTTGAGTAGGTGGGGAACATGAGGCCAGGAACCACCCAGAAATTTCATTTGTTTTCGTTTTGTTATGTGCAGCGCTCTGTTTACACTTTACCTATTTTAATGACTGCTTTTAAATGATAATTTGGCCAAACGATTAGAAAAATGCAACTCACCGCGAGCCCATTCAAGAAACAAACACCATGGTGACGCTAAAAAATATGGGCATTTAAAAATTTGAATTTATGATTGGGAATTGCTTTCATGGTTTATCAACCGTAGAGGTAATTCACTGTCTCGCATATCGCATGAACCCGTGCAGAGGTCGAAATTTTCACACTCAAAATTCTACCTGAAAACTTGTAAGACAAAAAACCTGTGAGTTAGTATCATTGCACAACGTCACCATTTAAAGGCCTCTCTTCGCTGTTGGTCTGTGGGTAAAAAAGGCAATGGAATTGTTTCCAAATGTGCTACACTGGGACTATTCTAACTAAATTTCGCTTTGTTGTTAGTTAAGTTGACGTCAATACAATTATATTTGGTATCAAAGTTAAGTTTCAAGTGGTGACGTCGCATAAAAATTGAAGTGCCCCGGGCACCACAATTTCTTTCTCTTGACTTGACTTGACTTGACCAGGAGCTCGTGCAAAACCCGTTATTTTTAATAAAATAATAATTGTAAAATAACAAATAAGCCGTCCAGCGACACTGGAATGTTGCAGAGAACGAAACAATCGTAAACATTCTCACCAGACGAAACCATCGCAAACATCTCACCAGACGAAAATATTGCAGCGATTAAGGTAAGGGGCGTAATGCCAAGCATGAATAATATTTGGAGGACTTAGCCAAAAAACAATTGAAATTATCGAGAACCTAAGTAAAGGCCCATTGGGGTTTGGGGTAAGAAATCTTGCTTGAGAATTCACTGTTGAGAAAGTGAATAAAAGCCTTTGACGGATTCGAGTCCAAAACGAGGCGCCTACCTCAAACACGCGACACGTCTGGGTGGCAACATGCCAATTTTGTAATACCACACTTAATATGTTGACATGGCCAAGTGATTGAGCGTCATTCAAGCGCAACTGAGTGCGGCACTTGAGACACAAGTTCATCTCCTCGCCCTTGTAAAAAAATTAGAAGCCTTTTCAACATGTACTTTTACAGGTAACGAGAGCCAGGTCACCAGGGGGCTACTATCACAGAATTCAAGAATCTTCATGAAACAAACGGCAAACGTATTCAGGGGTGTAATTTACAACGAACTGGGGGCTTCAACACCCCTAGGGCTTTGAATCAGTGACCACAACTTCCAGCACACACACACAAAACAATTTCTTTTCGACTTTTTTCATTTCATTTTTTTTTTAATTGAGGAAGATTTACACAACAAAAATTTAAATTTTATCTTTTTTTCGGACAGAAGTGGTTTCCTTTTAGCACAAGCCATTGTGGCATTTGAAGCAGTAGAAAAAAATTTTCTGCGAATTTGAATGCGTCTTTGAATCCTTTTACACGGGTAAAAATTATCTTTGAATTTCTCTTGTTCTGTATGTCCTGCAAATGCCGTTCCGCGTCAGTTTAAAAGCATGCAAAAATATTCAGGAAAAATCCTGATGGCCAATATACAGATTTTGGCCCAAGTCATCTATTTTTCTTGCGAAACTGTTGTTTGCGCTGATTACACAACGGAAGTAATAATAATAATAATAATAATAGACACCGATTGGTCTCCTTGCCGAGATGAAACTGGTTTAGAAAAAAAACCCCAACAATATCCACAATCTCTGGAAATTTCTTCGGTGTTGTTCCTTCCTCATTTCCTTCAAGCCGATTGAGTACTGATTTGTTTTTCTCATCTAGCATTGGGGTGGGCTGTGAAAAACATTTCATGCATTGGCCATCGTAGATGGATCATTCATCTTTTTGGGAACGGGCTCAGTTTAATTCTCCGACAACTCGCATTTCTCCCCTATTTCTACGTCAGTAATATCCAATATCTGTACTATACAATTTAAGGTCCGCCATTTTGGGGTTTTTCTCCAAGATCAGGGGCTGCGAAGAAAAAATACATTTTCAACAATTTGTGATCATTAGCACCCTTTGTTTATGGTCGTGATAACAGTCTTGCACAATTACTTTTTGAAAACTCACCTTAATAACAAGTGTTGGAACACACAGACATTGTGAGGCTTTTAAAGATTGGGGATGCTTCTTTTAAATTTCTCTTGTTTTCTTTGTCTTAGTGTACGACTGTTGCAGTCCAAAAATTGAAAAAAAAACAACAAAAGAAGAGAGGAGCTGTGTGTGTGTGTGTGTGTGTGAGAGAGAGAGAGAGAGAGAGAGAGAGAGAGAGAGAGAGAGAGAGAGAGAGAAACAGACTTTAAGATATCAATACAATTTTTAACAGCCACTACGTTTTGACACCTTCGATTACTCTATTTACCACCAACGCTGCGCCACCGGATGCTTATCAGTTTTCTTATTTGAGATTTCGAGAAAACTAAAACCAATCAATAATAGGCAGTTGATTCGACATATCAGAAGTAAAGGGCGATGATGATGACCTTGGTCCTCCGATGATAAGCTACATGTACTGTAATTTATTTTTCATTTTTCACGGTAGACGTGCGAAGATAATTGTTCACAAGCTGCGGTTGCCAGCACTTTGGAAGTTTTTCAGTGGAAATACAGACCTGGAAGTCTACTTGCATTTAATTTTTAAAAAG
Source organism: Morbakka virulenta (assembly GCA_003991215.1). Taxonomy (NCBI): domain Eukaryota; kingdom Metazoa; phylum Cnidaria; class Cubozoa; order Carybdeida; family Carukiidae; genus Morbakka; species Morbakka virulenta. The sequence continues at coordinate 518,967 of RDPX01000205.1, forward strand.
TTTAAAAGAACCAGCAGTAATTATTTGCCTTTTCACATCCAATTACTTAAACTGGCTGCTTTTGAGACGAGCATGTGCAAGCAGACACGAAGCCCACACTAAAAATTTTCTTGCTATTGCAAATGATTCTTTGACACAAATTCTAATACTGGTTTGTTCCGATAAAACATGAATTTTCTACTTTAAGTGTGGAACTTAAAATACTTATATTGTAGTACTCTTGTAACCGGTAATTGTCATCGTGTTATTTTCTGTACCAGGCCAAAATCACAAAAAACGTGGACGGTGTATTTTTGGGTTAAAAAAGCACTATTTAAAACATAAAATAATGCCCTGGGTATGACGATAAACTGCCGTGGTGGAGTTTCGACGAGGGTTTCGATGAGTTTCGATGAGGTGAACCTTTTCTACGACTACCTCCAGGTCATCCTTGGACAAGGTTTATCAGCTGTTAGCAAACGGCGCTACCTGGAAATACCGGGTTAAACAAGGGATGCGTCCCTCAGGGGGTGAGCAGTCTGAGGTCGAAAGATATGCTGCTGGGTCGAATTCTTCCCCAGAACACAATTCACATGGTTAACAGCACGGAAGTCTTCGCAACTCTGTCTCTGGGGGTTCACCACCAAAACAAAATAGTCCAAAGAAAAACCGGAAAAAATGGAGTAGGGAAGAATATGTGGAAGTTTAATATTACTTCTATTATGCTCAGAAAAAATCTGACAACAACAATACTAATCATACATAAATGGTGTTCATGTAATAGTGAGAGCGATAAATTCGATGTTTTAGACGGAAATAAATCTCAAATGAGGAACGCGAAAAGAAACTAACAACTATTGAAATAGCACAAATTAAAGAAAGGGTTTTAAATGACAGCGGAGAAGTTAGTATTTATAAGGAAAAAAGAAAAGGAAAAGAAAGGGAAAAGTAAAGGTAAAGGAAAGGAAAAGGAAAGGAAAAAGAAAGGAAAAAAGGAAAGGAAAAAAGGAAAGGAAAAAGGAAAGGACAAAGAAAAGAAAAACGGGGGAAAGAAAGGAAAAGGCAGGAAAAAGAAACTTAATGTACTCTGTATTACCAGGAAGTAGATGGCTGTATGCCAGGGGCAAATATCAGCTACATAATAAAGTTATGAATTGTTTTTGTTCTCGTTGTTTCAGGTTAAAAATCGCCAAGTTGGTAGCTATTCCACCTTTGTTGATACGCTTATCTCCACGATACAAAATCTGAAAATACACATGTAATATCTTGCAGGGTTGTCACAAATCGCGAGCCTTGACATTTTCCAACTGGCGTCAAATGCTGTCATTTTGGAGCTCCTTCCTCTTTGTCTTTCGTCTATATCCCGTTAGAGGTCGCCACAGCGGATCAGCCGTCTCCAGTCTGTTCTGTTCGTCACATCAGCATCCCTCGCACCAACAGCCTCCATATGTCCGTCAATCCCATCCTTCCAATTTTTCCTCGGGCTCCCTTTTCGCCTCCCACCAAGGACTTCATATTAATATTTGATAATTAGTCTGAGTGCAGGAGGACTACTATATTACAGCCCAAAATTGTTATTTCTCCTATGGGAGAAATACCAATTTTGGGCTGTAATATAGTAGTGAGGGAGCTTTTCCGTTTCAACAAAGAAAAGTAAAATTGACCCTAATCACTCAAAGATCAGTTAAGTCCCTAAGGGCGGCTAGTGGAAAACTTGACAATTCATTTCTCTTCCACACGCTCACAGGCAACAAAACTACTTCTATTGTCCTGCTTTAAAAATGTAAACTCTTCCATACTTTTTAAAAGGATCTCAATGTACATATTTTAAGTATTACTACGCAAAAGATGTCTTTCGAAATCTGTCTTCATTATTCCATTTTCAAGAGGGCTTTCCGATTTTCGTGGCTGTGGTACGCAATAATTCCGAAAAATTGTTTCTGACAACCAAAACAATATATTTCTATGCATGCTCCTCGCGAAGACAAGTTCCACGCCTATTGGTACAGTCATCTACTTCCTAGTAATACAGAGTACATTAAATTTTCATTCCTATGATTTTTCATTAAAAGCCCCTGGTATCTTAAACAAGAAGAATCTCGTAGGATGTCTCTTAGCTCTGTGCTCACATGTCCCATGAAAATTTAAAAAAACTTTGCCCCTAGCGTGTTTCTTTATGTGTTTTCCTATTAATGGTCATTTTGAATGAGAAAAAAGCATCAGAAATTTAGCATAGTAATGCGAAAGGTGAATAAAATGTACAAAGGCAAGAACAATATTGACTGAATAGCGCGCTCGGACGAAAAAGGCTCTGTGGGATGTCTGGGCAAGACATTTTCTATTAACTCTGCTTCAACTGGAAATGTTTAAAGGGAAGTTAGATAAGTAATAATACCTGGTGAAGAAGGTATTTGTAAACGATATGACCAATGCAGAACTTGCTAAGGATTACAACATGTTAGGACTAGTGTTGCAATTAATTATTGCAGGCAGATGGGACATGACAGTATTACATAGGCCCAGGCCTCAAATTATATTTGCGTGGCACCCTTTACTTTAGCTCTAAATATAGCCAAACTCCATCTATGGCTCCATCATCATGGGGTGTAATACTACAGAGCAGCGTCAGTGATCATGGCTCTCCCCAGTCTCCGATCACCCATGTTGATGAAAAGTTTTCTGTTGTCCTTCTTCAACCAACGCTTCAAGTTATCTATTAATGAATATCTAGGTCTTCCTCGTGTTTTATTTGTTCTATGGCTCCAATTGAGTAGATAAACCATTATTGGTGGCAAATTTAACCACTGCAGTTCTTGATTTTTTAGGCAAAATAATGGTAATGTCTTACGAAGATATCTTCTAATTCTACAAATGACTCAAACAACAGGGGAATTAAAAGCAACCGAAATGACAACTAATTAATTACACGGGATTTGGCATGTAATACTCAAGTGATTAAGCATGTAACGTGTAGTAGATTCTAGTAGATTTTTGTAAAAACTAGATTATTGATTTGGAAAGCTGCTTGGCCATGAGAAATGTTGAAACCTAAATGTGGGTAGAGAAAAAATATTCCCCGGCAAAAAAGATCTATTCTGAATAATAGAAATTTCATCTTTTCAAAACCAAAGTAATTCATCAAACTAGGCAAAATTCGTCATGCAGAAGGCAATTTCATTATGAACTATCGTATCAGACTTCTATTGTGAATGAAGGTTGGCAGTTGCACATTCTGTGAATACTATTCTCTCTCTGGTTGACTCCTGTAAATCATGCCATGCTGCATGCTTTCTGTGTTCAAGAAATTGTGATTTTCTTTCACCAATGACTAAAACTTGTCACCCGGGGAGGAAAACGGCGGTGAAAGGTGAAAGGTGAGAATTCAGAAAAGTTTGTGGATTTTTCGAAAACTACGATGTGAAAATCATGGGTAAATCTAAAAAACATTAAATTGCTCCAATATTCAGTGAAAACCCAGGTTTAATGGGCGAAACTTTTCTGTAAATAAGTTTCTAAAGCAGATCAGTCCCAAACAAGAAGCTGACCCGTAGGATCACTGTAGCAACAAATTAAAAGTCTGGACTGGCATAATATATTTTCAAAAATGCATCCTGCAAAAACCCAATCACGAAACATGCAGCAAAATATGTCGTACCCCACCAAGCACATAAATTGTAGTGTTCTTTGAGGTATTAATACAACGCTTAAAACAATAATCAGCGTAAATAAAAAGGAAACTTTTAAAAAGTGCCAGGCAACTTGCCCGAGTCAGTTTGTACAGAAGTGAGAAAAAAATTGTATTTCAACCAAATCAATTGTACTCTCCATCTTGAGAGTTTTTGAAAGTCAAAACAATAAGTAAAGAAAACAGAATGCATGTTTCTTGAATGAAAACACTGGTAAATCGCAATTCAAACTGCCGGTCAAACCGCTGGATGATCGCAAAGTACCCTCGCCGATAAATCAAGCGATCTTAGGGATTATCGCAGCTGTATCGCAACGAAGAGATATTAACGCTAAAACATCGCGGTTCTCAAATTTGTTTATTTGTCATATTTGGGGCACCTACCTCGTGCAAGTAACATTTCCCCCAAACTTTTCTAACATGAAACGGACACAGTGTACCGGTGATGAAGCAATATACTTACTAAAGATATGTTACGATATCAAATGAATCCTAACCTCAGTTCTCTTAGTAAATAAACTGAAGAACTGACAAAAGCAATAGTGGTTTAATGTGACAAATATCTTTAACTTTATTGTGTTACAGTTGCTATAATTTAATGTAGATAACCCTGCATTTAAAGAAATAATTTTTGGTTTTTCTCAAAGTTCAGAGTATATTTGAGTATCGACTTATAAGCTGCTGAAACGAGAAAAAGGGCTGAAACAAATGTAAAAAAAGGGGGATGGTGATCCATCCTAAAGAAGTTTCTGCCTTTATCTCGTCAGATCATCATCATCATCATCATCATCATCATCATCATCATCATCATCATCATCATCATATTCGGTTTAACGTCCGTTTTACATGCTATCAGGTGTTGGACAAAATTTTTTTTTTTAGTTTTAACGTCATTTTTCTCCAGCAATTGGGGCTCAGACGGTGCCCTTCAGAGGGACTTTGATTTGACAGTGAGGAATTTCTTGGCCGGATGCCCTTCCTGACGCCAACCAATGCCTTTTTTCTTTGCAAAAGTTCCAAATTCTCCTCGACAGCTCGGGGAATCGAACCCGAAACTCTTGGTTACTGTGCAGTTGCACTAACCATAAAGCCACGGCTCCTCAAATAAAGATCAAGTCAGAACTGTAGGCATCACCTGATCAATATTAATAAGGTGATCTTCACAACGGAAGTGAAACAACAAATAGACCACCCACCACTAACAATTATGATGAGCAAACCCAGGGTGTCACGTACCACCTTCAAAACACGATCTTGTCAGGTCTTCAGAACACAAGATTTTTACTGTTCTGCCCTCTAGCCATATTAAAAACCCAAAATGTTGACAAGACAACGATTGTTCCACTCACTTTGATTTTCAAAAATTTTATGAAGCTTTTGGCGTTCATTGTATTGGTTATGACATAAAAAGAATATATATGGGTTTAAAAATTGGATAAATCCCTAAATAAGATTAAAGAGCATGAAACCGCAGACTACTAAGGGTATTCCTACATAATGACATAGCCTACCCTTATGTCTGTATTAAAATAAATATTTTTTTTTTGTCGGATTAGGTAGTTAATCTCATTTGACTGTATTTTTGTTTCGTATAAGCATCTATTTAAAAGATACGAAAACGTACGTACGATGAAGGTACGAAAACATGCATATGAAAAGTACTGTATGATGTATACATGAAGACAGAGACAGCATTAAATACGTACAGAAACTGTAGTAAAGCTCACCTTTAGAGGCTGTATCTTTGGGGGGACCATTTCTCCTGCTTCTATATCTCCTCTGGAACCTCGTGGTTGTTTTTCACGTATTTGAACTATATAATCGTAAGTACTAAGTTTGTTCCAAACTAAAAAGATAACAGATGAGGTCATTAGTATGTTGCAGCAAGTATAACTTCCTGAATCAATTCCTCTTAAAATCATGGATATGTGGAAGGAGAAAAAATCAATGTCACGGGTCATCATATTCCTTTCCAACTTTGAAAGCGGAATATATTGTTATTTATTACGTCAAACAGTTCACAATAATGAATGGGGAACTCTTTTTTCATTTCTGACTTCATGAACGAAACTGCGATATTGTTAGTGAAAGACATGTGAGCACCAAGGCATATCAATGTTTCGATTCCTTCAACGAGTTACTTCCATACTACAGATAACATTGAAATAGTTGTTTTTGTTGTTTATGTACTAGTGAATCACCACACATCAAGGCTAAAAGCCACTCGAGGGTGAGGATTAATGAGATGGATATACTTACAGGTGGATGGTGATAAGTATTGTGAAAGGGACGAAAAATATGAATGAATGAATAAAATTTGATGACTTATAAGGAAAGTTTTGTTTATTGACATTTGATTTGAAGATGTCCATGTTGTAGTCATCCCGGAAGCAATCTTGTGGCAAAGTGTTCCACAAAGTGGAGGTTCTTGGAAAAAAATCCTTTTCATGGAAATTCCGTTTGATGTTAGGCACATGGAGGAAGAAAGGAAAATTCTTTGCAGTAGTGGTAGCAAGACGCATTCTCGCTGTAAAAGTGTTATGAGGAGGAACTAGGGATTGAAGCTCAGTCGAACACTTACTATGGACATAACGATAACGTGAAGAAAAACTGGCAACGTTTCTTCTGTGAGAGAAGTGGTGTGGAGAACTAAACAGATCATCTCCGACAAGATTGCGAAGTCGATTTTGAACTCTGTCAAGGCAAGAAAGAGTGCTCTGGGGAGCACCTCCCCTGATGTGGCAGCAGTACTCCATCTTAGGGTGTATCTGACTGTTGCACAGGCAGAGGATTGCATCAGGCGCCAGATACTTTCTAAAGCGGTAGAAAGATCCAACCATTTTGCCAGCCTTTGCAACAGATTGGATGTAAGTATTGCACTTTAAGATCAGGTCACAAAAGGGTGTTTATTATTTATCACTGGTCTGCGACAGTTTGCCGAATGACATTACTTATATACGTCTTATATAACTTTGATACGCTGATCACGAATATGCAGTCAGATCTTTCCAATCACGTCTCATTTTTTTGGACAGCAAAATTTTTTTTCCAAGTTTTCGCAAATATTGCGAGAATGAGGCACCCAATCTTACCAGTAAAAAAATTATTGACAGCACTAAATCTGTTCCTGTTCAATTACGTGCTGTGTAAATTATCAAAACGTTTACTGCAATGGACAATAGAGGTCACTGCCGTGCAGACACAACTATCAAAGCTGAAACCAGCTTGCATGTATTCCGTCATTCGTGAGGCATCTGATTCTGTAACTCGATCCGACTTGGGCCGATATCATCGAATTGTACACTGGGCTATTTGTGGGTTCTTATGTCGATTAGCGTGTGGTAAT
>RDPX01000205.1:528128-539441 GCA_003991215.1 Morbakka virulenta
TTTTTAAGCTCGCATCTGGACTACTTCCCAAGCAACTGTGGCGACTACAGCGAGGAACAAGGCGAGCGCTTCCATCAAGACATTCGGGTGATGGAGGAGCGATACCAAGGACGCTGGGATATTTCTATGCTCGCTGATTACTGTTGGTGTCTCAAGAGGGATATTCCTCAAGCCCGGCACTCCAGAAAATCCCGGAAGAGGCCATTCTTGCCTGCGTGATTAACTTGATCATTCATTGGACCTCTATTTTGTTGACGTCGTGTGTTTTGTAATTTCCCAGATCTTTAAAAATACTTCATCGTCACAAAAATATATAATTCACAAAATGCGAATTTCATGTGTATTTGAATTTTTTTAGAAATGTTGTGAAACAAAATCTGTACGTGATGGAGAAAAACCGATTGCATATTTGAATTCAGCGTGTCAGAAAGATACAAAATCAGTCCGAAAAGACTCATCCGGCGAGATTTTTTTTTAAACGCAGATCTGTGTTATCAAAAATTTTGCATAATAGCTATTTACAAAATTTGCAAAATATTTCTCACTTAATATTTCAAATTACTCTTTCAGTTTTAATAATATTCTTTAGCTTTCCCTAATCAGAAATATGTACAATTCTACTACTCTGGCCACCACTTGAACGGCTTGTTTCAAAAATGCTTTTCGGGAAAGCTGGTTGTGGCTAGACAACAAAATTTGTATAAAACCTTCCATGCATCTATACAATTGTACTTATTTAGAGTTCGGTTCGAATCTCGTCTCAGACAGAACTATCCTGAATTGTCTCTATTAAAATCTATCACTACAAATAATGGGTCATTCTTCATGATGCTATACTCATGTTCAGCATGTCTCTTAGTTGAATGCTTACTATCTTCTACTAGGCTGTTTCAAGTTCTTTTTCGCGTGCATTTCTAAGGCACCTTGAATTAGTAGGTGTTGGGTGTGTGTGTGTGTAAGCTGCTGGAGGCAAAAAATTCTCCAAATCGACGACGAACCAACTTCGAAATCACATGAACGACGAGATCGATTTCTTCCATGGTACGGAAGAACAGCTTGAAATAAGGCTATTCGTTACCAACCAGTCAGGATAACCTAGCTAATCAGCATCCAGGCGTCACCACGTGGAGATTGCCTTCTTGGACGCCCAGGTGTTGGGTATTTCCATATGGCATTGTACAATGTTCAACCCTTCGTGCATGCAATTGTCCTAACTATCCTTATCAGTTTTTCCACGTTGGGTGCATGGCCACTAATGAATAGCAGGTTTCTTCAGCACGACATCGAATAGGTTTCTGTCCTTCATAGAGTTAGATCTGCGATTTACCGTGCTTGAGATGCAGAACGGTGGTAGTTATTCTGCAGCCCTGTGAACTTTGCTCTCTCTTTCGATTCTAATTTCAAGACAATAACAGAAATGTTCCCTTAAGTTGTCCAAATACACTTAATGTATTTTTATCTTTAATCCTGCTTTTTATCAGTTACTGTGCTCGGGTGCTGCGCTTCCAAGACCTGTGTGTAATATCTTTGCTCTATACCCCTTCTAAAGGTAACTTGCAACTGTTCAAAATATTCCAAAGTTGTTCTCACTAGGGTAGCAGCATTCAGAGCCTAAAAGTTATACTGCAGCTGCGGTAACCATTTAGCCACAACTTCAGATATTCTTATTGTTAAAAAACTTCCTTGACCTGAACCTTCTGGTTAAAAAAAATTGCTTGACTATGTTGTCAGACCTTTGAACTTTGAGCGATTTACAGCTTCATATATAACTATTGTTCTGTGAAAATCATACGATACATACTATATTACATATATATATATATATATATATATATATATATATAATTACATGATTAGGAGTTTTCTTAATGGAGATAATGTGAGAATAAATCAGAAAAATATCATTTAAATTAAATATGTAAGTAATGCGTATTGGCAATAAAAGGCTATGCGATGCACCCAACCATCTGNCCTTCTAAAGGTAACTTGCAACTGTTCAAAATATTCCAAAGTTGTTCTCACTAGGGTAGCAGCATTCAGAGCCTAAAAGTTATACTGCAGCTGCGGTAGCCATTTAGCCACAACTTCAGATATTCTTATTGTTAAAAAACTTCCTTGACCTGAACCTTCTGGTTAAAAAAAATTGCTTGACTATGTTGTCAGACCTTTGAACTTTGAGCGATTTACAGCTTCATATATAACTATTGTTCTGTGAAAATCATACGAAACATACTATATTACATATATATATATATAATTACATGATTAGGAGTTTTCTTAATGGAGATAATGTGAGAATAAATCAGAAAATATCATTTAAATTAAATATGTAAGTAATGCGTATTGGCAATAAAAGGCTATGCGATGCACCCAACCATCTGTAGGTTTTTTCATAACAAGGGATACCGGCCTCTAAAAAAGGGATTGTTTTCTGACAAGGTAAAAAGTGGTACTTCTATGTAAGAAAAAATGTAGAAAAAATGGGTGTTTACTTACTCAGAATATGAGGACCAAATGAATAATATTTACCCAGCTTATGCACATTTCTTGAGAGCAGGGGATGCATTAAACTTTGGAAGCACGCATGTATTCCTATATAAGCTCTAACATTTACCATAAACCAATCGATTTAAGTGATTCAAAAAAGGAAGAAAAAAAAAGTTTACTTTGCGTCAACTTACTCAAGTAAATATGGAACACTATCAAATGCCCCAATAGGACAAAAACGAGTAAAAGAAGGATTGCAACAACTGATAAAAAAGCAAGCATTGCTTCCTTTGGTACTGAAATAAATATCTTCCATTGTTTCATGCCTAAAAAAAAGGAAGTAAAGTTTCAAACCATCATTAATCTTAAACAAGTAAGAGTATCAAAATTTATACTAATGTAATTGAGAGAAACAAAACTGAAACCGGACCTCCGACTGTTTACATTGACAACTATTCAATATGAAGTCAATTTCATAAGCCTCAGTTTGGTTGAAAACAATGATTCAGTCGAGGTTTAATGTACTTGATTGAATATGGATTAGTCATATAAAATCGTTCTTTATACCGTGTTGCCAAACACATCGCAACTATTCTGGTTCCTCTTATCCTCTGTTTCCTTTTTAGACTTTTGTGTACCATACTACTGTTATTCTTCGTCACAAAACTTTGGAAGACGTCAAGATGGAGCAATGAATTTGAAATGTCAGGTCAAGCTATGGTAGGTCCAATCGAATGTCTCATACTTCACTGTAAGGTATACTTTTAAAAGTATTTCACGGTTAAGGGGACGTCCACTATTTTCGTGACAAGCCGTCATGAAATTTCAAGGGATGGGAGTGTTAAACTGACTTAGTTACATAACGCCGATAAAAAATAAATTAATGAGGGTAGCGAATCAAAATGTTTAAAATGTTACGTAGTCTTTGAATGATAACTAAAGCTTAACGAGAAAATGCGATATCGAGGGAGCGAGGAGGTAGTGGATGGCTCCAAGTAAGAAGGCTTTGTAAAAAGAAAACGACGGAGTGAACCCGCTGGTCCGGAGCAAACCATTCTGGACCTGACGATGCGAAAGGTTTGCACCAAAAGGCTTGCACCAAGCTTTTGTCGAGGCATCAGGAGGAGCCTAGGGGCAATGGTTCTCGAGACTTGATGGGAAAGATCTCGACGATCCAGCGTGGTTTGGCCGGGTCAGTATAGGAGACGAAACGTGGGTTATTCTAGCACAAACTGGAAACCAAGAGACAGAGCCTGAAAGGAAAGAGTCCTGCTTCACCCAGATCCAAAAAAAAAGATCAAGGTTATGCTGATCGTATTCTTCAATCAGAAGGGGATGGTCCATCATAAATTTGTGTCCAGGAATGAGATAGTCAACCAGCACTTCTACTAGCAGGTCCTCAATTGCCTCCATGACCGGCCTCAGTGCTAGAAGTGGTCTTAATTGAAAGACATATCGTGCCTGCACCACGACAGCACGCCCGAATATACTGCGTGCAATCAGAGGCAGTTCTTAGCCAACAAACTGATTACTAACCTCGACCACTCTTTAAAATCCCCAGATCTTGCACAGTACAACTTCTGGCTCTTCCTTGAATTAAACAGTGTGCTCAAAGTCACTCGTTTCACCTCCGAATAAGAAATCAAGGTTGCTGTGACAAGCAAGCTGCGATACCCTAAGGAGGAGGTCTTTGCTGAGTCCTTCCATGGGTGGCAGAAATGAATGCATAAGTGCATTAGCTTTGGAAGGATTACTTTGATGAGAGGAATGAGTAAGGTCTCTGTAGATATTGCAATAAAATGTATAGGAGGAAAGTCTCCTTTCTATATTGTTAAACCTTGTACATTTATCTCCTTTTCGCAATGGCAATACCATCTAAGTCACATCTCTTGCAATATTTTCGATACTTTTCTACTCCAACAAATCTTCTAATTCTGTCACTTCTGATTCTGTCTTCTCTGCTCACTAAAGGTACAAAAGACTACTGGAAACACAGTGGATAACAGAAAAAAAAGGCTTCCACATCCATAGGGAACATTTTAAAGCAATCCATAACTTAAAGGGCAATCCAGACATATTTAGCACCAGGCCTCATAAAGGAACTGGTGTGGTCATATTAGAAAAAAAAGATGACGTAAACAAACTGAACGACATCTTAACGATATAACAGAAAAAAATAGTAAAATAAAAGACTTTAAATTCTATTTATCCACATTAACAACACACAGATGAATGTCAGAAAAGTTAATCTATTATGACCCAAATATCAACACACGCAAACAGTAACATATAGTTAACAAAAAGATATAAAGCAAATGTAATCAGATGTATGAGTAAGAAAAACTCTAACTTTACAGTACTCAGAGTTTCATGTCTTTCACAATCTTCAGCTGTACATTATATGATAGCTCCTACGTTTTAATGTGGTAGAGCACTGTTGTTGATGACATTTCATATTCATTTGTTAATATAAAGTAAATGTATAAATAAATGTACAGTTCACGAATATCTAGGTGCTAGAGATTCTCATAGAGGCAATATGCCTGCCTACCTACTTATCTACATATCAATCTACCAATCAATCAATCTATCCATCTATCCATCTATCTACCAATCTTTCTATCTATCTATCTATCTATCTATCTATCTATCTATCTATCTATCTATCTATCTATCTATCTATCTTTCTATCTATTAAAGTATTTACGTATGTCTTCATATTTGTATGTATTTACCCGTTTTTGCCTGTACCAAATATGACAAACAAGGTAAACGATATCAATGTTAATCTCTGTTGGGGTAAGTTAATGAAGAAGATAAAAATGGCCGTTTTTATAATAGTTAATGTAATGGTAGAAGTAAGAGCATCAGCAGTACTAGTGCCACAAATAATAGATAGACTAATGATATTAGTAGANTCACAATCTTCAGCTGTACATTATATGATAGCTCCTACGTTTTAATGTGGTAGAGCACTGTTGTTGATGACATTTCATATTCATTTGTTAATATAAAGTAAATGTATAAATAAATGTACAGTTCACGAATATCTAGGTGCTAGAGATTCTCATAGAGGCAATATGCCTGCCTACCTACTTATCTACATATCAATCTACCAATCAATCAATCTATCCATCTATCCATCTATCTACCAATCTTTCTATCTATCTATCTATATATCTATCTATCTATCTATCTATCTTTCTATCTATTAAAGTATTTACGTATGTCTTCATATTTGTATGTATTTACCCGTTTTTGCCTGTACCAAATATGACAAACAAGGTAAACGATATCAATGTTAATCTCTGTTGGGGTAAGTTAATGAAGAAGATAAAAATGGCCGTTTTTATAATAGTTAATGTAATGGTAGAAGTAAGAGCATCAGCTAGAGCATCAGTACTAGTGCCACAAATAATAGATAGACTAATGATATTAGTAGAGGTACCTGGAAAACTAATACTACTGATAACACCTGATGTAGCAGTAATAGAAGTAATGGTAGCAGTAGGCATTATCGTTGTGCTAAAACCAGAACGTGAAATTCCTATCTCACGTTAATCCATTCAACACCACTTTTTAGTATTCTGTCTGTGCAACAGATATTCCCATCTCCTCAAAGATCCTTCTTCTTAACCTTATATTAACATTGGGATTTATGGAGTACTAAAAAAGCGTGTTGAAAATATAGTGAAAGGAAAGTATTAGATAATTTCAGACAAATTTGTGAGGGTAATACAAGCTGCACTGAAAAAGATTGGTCATAATGTCGGGCTACGTTCTGGCTGATAATATTTCTGCAACCTCATTTTCTACTTGTACCAACTTTTTTCCAGTCCACTTTTGTTAAGTACCAGATCCATATTCACGCATACCGGTCTTGGCATACCATAGTACAACCTTTTCAAGGAAGGAATATTCCACAAGAAGGTAAAGAAAAGATTATGTTACCTATTTAAGCTATGAAAAGTTGTAAAAGTGATCTGTTGAAGAAAATGACTTTGCTGCCACTGTTGGCAGAGTACATGACCAGCAAAGGCAAAAGTACAGGCTCAATGCAACATATAATTTTATATATGTATTCATTTAAAAAGAAACTGTAGCAGAATGGATAATAAAAGACAATACAACGTATAATTACCTGTATTTTTCAAAAGCTTAGAAGGGTCTGTAAAATACATTGCAAACTCATATAAATCCACAATTAATATAAGTATAGTACATATAAATGCCGTTATAACGCATCCAAGAAAATATCTGGAAAGAAAAGAAACAATTCAAAAATTATTCAATCTTTTCAAAACAAGTACCGCAAAGAAAAGTCCTGAATCTTAAGGGTCATTTTTACAATGGGAAGACACAAGAAGGTTTCTTTCCTTTTTTTGTTTGTTTTGCGTTTTTTTTGTTTTCCTTTAATGTCATGTTCTCAGTAAACTGACTTGGCCGGATGTTCTTCTTGACGCCAACCAATGCCTTTTTCTTACGTTCCTCTTAGTTACAGTGCAACTGCACTAACCATTAAGGCACGACTCCATTATCACACACCCAAAAAAAGATTGATGTTTTCTATTTCAATTACCAGAGTTATGTAAATTTAAAGAGGGGAGTAAGTCATCACACCGTTCATTACATAACACTACCCCATAATTAGCATGTGAAAAACACTAATACGGTAATTACAATCAAATATTGCAAAACTGAGACATAATATTTAAGATAGATGTGTGGTCATTTTTATTTCTTTTTTTAATATTTATTCATCCTGGATTTGAAGTCAGAACAATCAACCAGTACTCTGAATTAGAAGCAGAAAAAAAATCATTTAAGAAAGGTATTTCCACCTAAAGATTTGTAAAATATAGTCTCATGGCAAAAAATATTAATTGATTAAGCTAGTCATAAGTTTAATTTTAAAAATTAAATGGGAGTGGGGCCAGTTGGTGCATAAGGGGAAATATTTCCTGTGGAGACATGTAGCCAAGTAGCTAAAAGATAAATAATATTTCTTGAATTACAGATCAAAACCTGTAGTTTGTAGTTAGTGGTCAGAATTCTTTTTCTACATGTCAGTCACATTACCCAATTGTAAAAAACTACACATTCTTTTTGTCCGTATTTACTAGATGTCTCTGAAGTTTTAAAAAATGGACTGTATAATAAAGCTGCCAGTCATGCGATGGTAAAGATGTCAGGATAAACTACAAGTTCTCTTGCAGTTGCAATTGAACTTTTTATCTGAACCTCATAATCACAAGAAGACCTAAAAATAATTACAACCAACAATGGAAATTGGAGAGTGAACAATGAAACTTTGTGCATCTTGGCATCAAGAAGATAGGTAACAGGCATAAACAGCTAGTCTTGTGCAAAAAGAAATATCAAATAAGTCTCTAATCACACTTACCTATAATTTTGTCCACCAACACAATTGTTCAACCATTTACAATGGTGATCAAAATCCGATACACATTTATTACACAGAGAACAATGTTTGCTGTGCTTTTGACTAAAATGAAATAAGAAAAAATTCTAGCTGATAACAACAACCACTTACACTTCATGCAAACCCTAAAAATCAAGTTAGTAAATCATTTTCCTAATTTGAAATTACGTAAATCAAAGAATATCTCACCTAACAGATTCATTATGCATGACCTGCAATTGTAATCTCAAAAACTAAAACACAAATTAGTAACTTTAGCTATTCTTTCAAAAAGCACCTTTGGTTTCTAGACTCAATTTATCAATTGACCATTATAAAAAATTTGCCACTTGAATTTCTATTTTACATTGGCACTTTTAGCTTTTCATATATTTCTATCTTAACATCTCTTTGCTTGTATATTATCAATCTAATATGACTTCAATTCACTTGGCAACTGAAAGACACTGATCATTATTATTTACAAAAAATCCATATCAGACTATCAAAGTTATCCATTACTCGAACACTGTTGCAAATACAGGTAACTCTTGATACCTGTAAAGATAATTGCATTGAATAATAAATTATGTTTTAAGGGTTCAAACTACAGAGCCACTTTTAGAATGCAGCAAATTATTTTTAATGACAAAAGCTGATATGACAACAATTTGTTTAGCAGATCCAATGAATCTTTTTTGTAAACCTGTCAGCTATATCAATGAAAACGTTTGGATGCACTAATAAAAAATAATAACTTTATTTACAAAAATATTATATAGCTGTTGTTGTTTTGCACTGGTTAATCTTGTCTACCAAATCAGCCTGTTCAAAACGAAAACTTGTTCCCTTGCCTTTACTCTGGTAACAATTCAACCAGTGTTTGCTGTTTCATCAAAAGAACTTTATTTTGCCATGGAAAGAAGTTCTATTGAGTAGCTATGCTCTATCACTAGTGGTTGTTTTCCTGATGGTCTCCTTACTCCTTTGCAAGATTACAATGTGTATCATGTTTTAATTCAGACAAATCCTAGCAAGCTTGATGTTATGATGATTTAACACCTGATATTAATGGTATGAACCCTGACTTCAAAGGTTATGCACTGTGATAAATACGTAACGTGACTCAATTATTGGAAGGCAGTCTGGCATGACTGGCATCAGCTGACATACCATAATGCTAATTACTTATCTTGTAGCAAGAGTCACCTAAGGAAAATTGCTGTTGGTTTCAAATGGTACTAGAGCAGCAATGTGTATGTGCCTACTTCAAACTATATTTACAATTAACTATACTTCATTAAATAAACACAAATACTAATCAAAGTTTTGGTTTGAAAAAATTGTATATCCAACATATCACCCAACAAATTAGAAAAGAAAAAAACTAACAAACTGAGGAGTAAAATACAATTGCTGGTAAATACAAATACAAGTGCTGTCAAAAAGACAGGTGATAAAATAATTTAAATATTCTTGAAAAATCAAAATTATTATATCTTTAAGCTTAAAAGCATTTTGTTTTTGTATGACAAATAAAATTTAAAAAAATAAAAAACATCATACTTACACATGTACCTGACATATGTAACAATGACTATTCTCTATAACATGGGGGTGTTTTTCTCTGTCAAACTTTAATTTAGACCCAGAGCCAGCTCTAGATTTTAATGCTGGGTCACTTGGATCAATTATGACACTTAATATATGGTACAAAAAATGAATTATATACAAACTGCCAGGTATCTAAAGATGCTGAGTCAAGGAAAGGTAATAAACCTCATTTTGCCACAAAATTCACATGTGTACATTTTTTAAACATGGTACTGTACAAGTATGAAGCTTACAAAAGGACTGATCTAAAATCAAAACATAAACTATTAATAATGACCAAAATTTTGAGTTTAAGTCAGGTCACATACTTCTATTGATTAGTAAACCCCACTTTAAAACTGCTTCCCTTTTTTCCCCACAACTTGGGTACAAGTGTATAGGCTAACAGTGTTCCTAATAAAAAAACAACAGCTATACTAAATTCAGCATATAACTAATGGTAAACTTTCTAAAGCAAAATCCTCTATTTATTTATCATCACAGATGTCACAAAAAGCACTATTGGAAATCGAGTTTCTAGTCTGATGAATAATTTCAACTACAAATATTGTCAGAGATATTCAGTAAGAGCTGCTATTTGTGAAGCTTTATGACAACAGCTGTTATAATTCTTTACAAGTTCCTTATGTTGTATACACCTGTCTTAATATTAGTGGTAGAAACTAAAGAAAATTCTATAAAGCCTTGTTATGAGTTGTATTATGATGTTGCTGTAAAGAAATAATTATAGAACTACATTATGTAATGTTGATTTCCAAACAGCTGCTCTTATTCAATAAATGTAGTGGTTAGTCATTTAAAAAACCTACACAGGGAAACAAGAAAAAAAATACAGTCAAAAATGTGCCAAATGTCAGTAACGAATACATCTGCTTTTAAGCTATAAAGGACTTTTCTAAACACCAAAATTATCCAAAAGTGCAATGACAAACTCATTTATATTTTGGTCTTTGGCACTCATTTGGGGAGCGTTTGGAGGAGATTAAGAAGGAGGGGGGAAAAGGACAAACAATGTAGCTGGGTTAATCACATTCCAACTTAGCTTTTCCAACTAATGTATCACTCTTTTAACAAACTGGATAGTAATTGTACCAAAGGAATAGTCCAAAGTAAAAGAATGTGAAAATTGGTCTCATTACATTATCAAAATATCAGAGAATAGCAAAAATTTTGTATCATTTTTTGTATCCTTAATTTAGAAATTGTAACAAAACATTTTATAAATTTGGCTTTCATAAAATAATATAACACTTGCAGGAAATTCTAATTTTTATTTTTTTTAAATATTTGCTGAATGAGTGCCATCCCAACATTTTTGTTTTCCAAATGAAAACTACATTGTGAGTGTCTACTTTTGGCAATAATGTTTGGAGGTATATTTAAGGAGGCTGCTCAGTTAAGTTTGGGCACTTTGATAATTATGGTACTCTGGTTATAAAAATATGGTAATTCTTAGCTTTTGTATACCTTAATTGAAGCTTTGTTTATCTTACAGACAATGATGGATGGAAGCAAAGATGGATGCCGAGAAAAGAAGGTTTCCAGACATAATGCGTAGAGATGACCAGAAGAATGAAGTATTCAAGATAGCTAAGCAGATGATCAAGACTAATCAGGATATCATTGGAGAAAAGTGTATCAGGAATGATGATGGAGAACTTGCAACAAGTGAACTTGAAAAGAAGAATGCCTGGAAGTGCTATTATGGGAGATTGTTGAACACAGAGTTTTCTTGGGATAGAGAAAATCTTGGAGAGGTAGAAACAGTATCTGGACCAGCCATTTTCATT
>RDPX01000205.1:547928-563090 GCA_003991215.1 Morbakka virulenta
CACACACACACACACTCTTTGGTGAAGAACCAAATACTGTATATAAAGATGCTTAACCATGTTCATAAACTAACTAATAATTTCAATAAGAATAATAAACGTAGATGTCTTACATCGACGAAGGCTTCATATTACCCACATTCAAACTTGTGTTTTAACAAAAAAAAGTCACCACATCGCAGATATTAAACAGCCATGTAATGGTGCCTTTCATATATTTCATGAAAGGCTCATTTTCAAGTTGCTCTTTAGGTGTACAGGTGGGATACCGAGAATAACTTAACGTTGAAATTAAAAAGTCAATTGAAAGTGTTAACTTGCATTAACGTCGTCTGATAATCTCTCTCAGCAGCAACCGAAAACATTAAAACCATTATCAACTAAACAAACCATAAAACAAACTTACTTTAATGATCGTCCATAGTTTAAAGTCAATAAAAATCTTGTCCTTGTCATCGTTGATAATACTAAATCACTGATCCTCTCTCTCTCTCTCTCTATAATAACTTTTAAAATCTTTTATGTCTCAACTGTCGTCGCCATTGGTATCTCTCTCCTTCTTGTCTTTGTTTACTAATGACTTTGGACACCCATAGGGAGCTGATACACTCATAGATCGATTTCCACACTTGTTTACTGAACTCGAAAAAATGACGTGAGTCCATCAATTTATGACGTTCGAACATAGTCGATAGAAAAAACAACTTCTTGTTCTTCTATAGACTATGGTTCGAATGAAATTGGCCATTTTCGACCCCTCCCCCCTCGTTTGCACCTGTCCGCAGGCAAGTACACCCCCTCGTGTTAACGTACGTTGTACTTTCTTTTTACCGTTGTTGGTAGTTGCCATTTCGATAAATAAGTTAAAAATTGTGTTATTGATTCTTCTTTTATAGAAGCTCACATGCTTAAATTCGGAAAGTAAAAAATTAACGCTAGGCTATTGTTGTGAGAAATGAATGCAATTATAATTAGACACAAGCCGAATACAAACGAAAGTAATTCCATATAAACAAACAATAAATTTGTAAAAACAGATAAGAATAATTACACCTGCACATGTCTTTCGCTGTCACTACTTTGTGAAAACTGTGAGCAAAAATATTTTTAAGGTGAACTTTCTCACCTTGTGAACCCCACTCCCCTCTGTTCGCTTTTGTTCGCTTTTTAGGAAACCCATCCCCCAGTGCGAACGTAATATATGGAAGGCCCCCGTCTTGAAATTTGATGTTGGCTTGACTTGGAGCGAATGGCTACAAGACTTCACATGGGCCCTCCAGACTTCTCTGTCTTCCATTAGAGTTTCCAGCTCCTTGGTGTTGATTGCTCCTGTGTCACGCTTGAGGGTGTCCACGTAGGTCAACTGCAGTCTTCCTCGGCTCCGTACTCCATGCGTTGCTTCCCATAAGATTAACTTCTGGAGGCTAAGCTCGGGATGGCCGTAGCAGTGCCCTGTTAGGCGTAGCCTGCTTTCAGCAATCTTGACAGCCAGCCTTGGTAACTCTCCGAACACTTCATCATTTGTTGTGTGGGAGTTCCAGTGCACGTTCAGGGCTTTCCTCAGCAAACGTGTCCAGCGCCACTGAGTGAATTATCCATTGACTCTGTGGTGACGCAGCTTTCACATCCGTGCAGCAGGATGGATTCCACTGTGGCAACGAAGAATCGCTTCTTTAAATCTGAGTTCATAGATCTTCCAGATCTTGCTCATGTCGTTGAGGGCTTTCCAGGCGAGAGCTTTTCTGATGTTGATGTCTTTTACTGACTCGTCATCAACCTAGGAACCAAGGTACTTGAAGTCGTCTTTTTGCCCCAACACGGTTCCAAGTCTGGTGACTAATGGAGAGTGTTGTAGCCCAGGTATTTTGTTTTGGGAACATCGAATTTGATGTTGCTAAAATAAAAAAAAAGTTTCACTTTTTTCTATAGGTTTTTTTGTTAGCTAGGATTTAAACCATGTTAAGGCAATACCTCTTATTTCGTAATATTTCAATTTTTTTTTCATATATTGTGGTCAACAAATTTAAAGCCTTTTCAAAATCAAAATCGATACAAAATGAAAACGTTTATTATCAACATTAGCTGAATCCAGACGGACATTTAGTATAACAAGGGCTGTTGATTTTTTGTTTTGAAATACCAACTGGTAATTAAAAATTATTTCTTCCAAAATTTTGTTGAAAATGGAAACTAATGATAGAGAACGGTTATTTGTAACTTCTACTTGAGGTTTTCCTTTGTGAACCACTGTAGTACAACTTCAGTAAATTTCAACATGGTGACATAAAAAACTGTGCTGAAAGATTAGATTGATTGATTAAAGTCTCCAAAGTTTCTTTTGAAAAATTAAATATACGTTTAACAAGTTTCCCAGCTAAATCATAAGCATATGGGACTTTCAATTCATTTAATCTAATACCTGACTGAGAACTTCGGCAAGATTAACTAGGAAGTTGACATCATTTGGTTTACTTAAAACATTCTCGTAGTGATTCTTAGCTGGACCACATAAAACATCTTGTAGTTTTTCTCACTGCCTGAAATCATGCTTATGGTTTAACAAAAGAAGACCTCGTTTTCCACCTTGGTACATAACAGCCTCTTAGACTATCCTAACACAGTCCCAATCTATTTACTCACTTCCCTATATATCGTAAGACATAATTTCTTAAATCTGGAAATAAAATGAAACATGTCGGTTTCGTGTTTTCTGGTGAGAGAAAGCATTCCTTGAATAAGGGCCCTCAAAATTTATTTTTTTAGCACTCTCTCTTTTTTTCAATGATTTTGTCCAGGTATGCCCTTTGCCTTTACTAATCTATTCAATTTACTTTATTCTTGAATACCCAAAGCGAATAAAAACAAGAGAAAATACTTTTATAAACATATTATTTCATTAAAACTTTGCTAGAGAATCTGGCCAGTGACATATTTTTGCACAGCAAATCAAAATGCCTAAAAGGTTACTTTCTAATCTTTAATTCTGCCTGCAGTGTGAGGGCACCTTTTTATTCTTTTGTGTGCACTGTATATCAGCTAATAATTACCAGGCCAACTTCACGCTTTCGTCTGCCAGCTTACTTGGGCCTCGACAAAGATTACATTGCAGAGGAAAATAATCTGGAACATTTAACACTTCAATTAGCAAATACCGACTAATGTTCCATCTGCTTTTTGTACACCAAAGGCATTCATGTCAGAATGTAAGGCTACTTGGCAAATGTCTTTCTTAATTGACAACATTTCATTCAGTCTCGGTGTCCAGTTACCCTTGTACCTTTGTAAATGTGATGACCCCTTTAGTGAAACTGAAATTAATTGGTGTAGCACAAGCCGGTTTTAAGAAAATATTTTTTTGAACTAATAATACTGATGTAACCTTGATTTTGTTGCTATGGAGTTCTCAGACGTGTTGGTTAAAACAAGTGGTGTTCACGTGTCGGTGTCCAAAAGGTTTTGAGTATACGTTTTCAATTGCTTTTGGCTCCCTTCAATTTTTGAAAAGGCGTGCGTTTTGTTTTGATTCATCAGTAATTTCTGATCGTACCGAAATTCAAGAGCAAGGGTACGGCGGATAAACTTTACTCTAACAGATAACATTTGTTACCAAAGGGTCGGAAAATGGATCTTACTAATTAAGGGTAGTTAATTGTGACGACCAATTATCCCCCAATCGATATATTGCAGTTACTGAAAAAAAAGGTTATCTTCTGTGGTGAATAATATTACACAAAAGATTGAAAATGCTTTTGATAGAGACAAACTTAAAAGCTATTTGAAATTAATGACTTTTTCAGCACTTGTGTAGTCCATTTTCTCATGCAACTCATTTTATACCAATGAATACAAGTAGTTTGGAAGGACAACTTGAGTATTGTTCCCACATTGATGTTGTAATACTCTTGATGTATAGTTGTTTCCAGTCATACATCAAGTGTTTTGTTAAATATCAAAATATTATCACTGCTCTTCTGCCTTAAAATTGGACTGAAATCGGGGTCTTCATTTTTTAAGCATTGGAAAAAAAATTTTTTTGAGTGTATAGCGGCAACTGAAAAAAGCTCTTGATCAACTGTTGCCATAAAACTTCGGTCCTGGAGACTCATAAGCCTTCCTGTATCATTAATGATGTGATACACTGGAGCGATAGTTGCATGTAGACCATCTTTTTTAGCTTCTCCTGTACATTCTACCATATAATCAGTGTACCAGGCAATTAATTGACTGAGTCCATCAGCATCTCCATTAGTCTTCCCTGGCCTGTAATGTAAGGTTAAATTGTAATTTGCTAATTTACAAACCCAACAAACTCCAGTAGCGTTAAGCTTGCACTTGTCATTATATAAGTCAGTACTTTTAATTATTATCTGTATGCACACTAATTGAGGCTTAGTACAGATTTTTCAAAAAAGTGGTCAGTATTTACCAGTTTTAGGGGTAGAGATTCCAACTTCCCTAATTGTAACCAGTAGTTTTTTTGTGTACTTACTACCACCAATACTACTACTACTACTACTACTACTACTACTACTACTACTACTACCGCTACCACTTACTACTACTGCTACTCCTCCTCCTACTACTACTACTGCTATTTACTTCTACTTACCACTACTACTACTTACCACTAATAGTAGTAGTAGTAGTAGTAGTAGTAGTAGTAGTAGTAACAGCTGTAGTAGTAGTAGTAAGTAGGAGTAGTAAGAGGAGTGGTAAAAAATAATACCGATCACACACAAGGCTACTTCACAAATACCTCGGGAAATAAAAGGGTTCGAAATGAAGTGGAATTCACAGCATATCAACTGTTAATTGTAGCTAATTGCACAGTTTGCTTTGCAGTCTCTCTTCCATTATCTAGCGTCATTGAAAAGAGAGTAAATTGAAATATGACACACACAAAATATCAAAGAATAATAAAAGTGTAAAAGTCAATCTCGCAAGGATAGAGGACGAAGCTGGATAGTTAGCTTTAATACTAGAAGACTATGTAAATTGTTTTGCTATTTTGCTGAAACAGCAAGCATTACGAAAATCATCAAACAACGAAGTATTTGCAAGCATTAAAAAGTATTCGATAGGGTTTTTTAAATCTAAAAAGTTTCAAGTTATTAATAAGTTAAAGTTAACAGCAAAATATGGTGAAATGAGGGGTTATGAACCTTTGGACTTAAGTATTGACAAACTTGGGAAGAAATACACGAACTAAAAGATAAGAGTGGCGAAATATTACAGATCGAGCTCAAAATGGCACTGAGTTGTCCCCAGAAAAGGAACCACAATGGTATTATATTTTGAACAAGGTATTTTCAGAAACCAATACAAAAATGTTTTTTTTAAATACTCGGGATTTGTCACTCATTAATAACAACGACTGACATAGGAATTCTAAAGACGAAAGGGATTATCTGTCAGGCGAAAATTCGGATGACATAGAAGACACAAATGATGAAACAAAACCAAAGATCAGGAAAGTTGTAGCAGGACCTCACAAGAAAAGAAAAAGAATTCGGTCTTTGCAACAAGCTTAGTCGCACTTACCAGCAAGCATTAAACAAATCGCTGCTGCCCAGTTGAAGAAGCATCGCTTATCGTTGGAAGCTGAAACAGAACGAGAAAAAATGTATCTTCCGTTCAAAAGAGAAGAAGCGGGGAAAAAAGTCGTGAACATGAACTTCGAATGGCCAAGATCAATGCTACTGCATTGAAAAGGCCCAGGTCGCCGCCACCAATGAACGTCTACAACACGCTATAGATTGTTTTTACCACGTTCTCCAGCATACCATTGGCCAGTTTTTTTTCAACAGTTTTAAGTCACAATTCGTGTTGAGGAAGAAACACGAGTCAAACAATTTACAGAAACAATTTTCCCCGAAGAAGAGTACCGTACAAGGAACTTTTGAAGTCAGATATAACTGTATATGCAGAGATTACTACTGATATGCGCAAGTTTTATCATGTTTAAGAAAAAAAGGTATATAAGTATATACACTTATTTTACATGTGATATCTTTTTTTCAATGTATATATTTTTTTCAGCAAAGTACCCGTCCATTCTAATAATATCGGTACAAAGAATTTGCTTTTCCAGAGAGTGTTTTACGAGTGTTAGTTCTTTGACGTAATTTCAGTCCTATAGAGATGTCTTCCTTCTTGAAATTGCACTGTAGTAAATAGTTGAATTTTATGTCTTACATATGCCATTACCAATTTGAAATCTTAGGTCTGTTTAAACCCGGCAGATTTTTATTTTCTTCACGAGTTATGACCTTTCTCATTAACCATAACTATTGAACTTCTAATCCTCATGTCAGACCNTACTACTACTACTACTACTACCGCTACCACTTACTACTACTGCTACTCCTCCTACTACTACTACTACTGCTATTTACTTCTACTTACCACTACTACTACTTACCACTAGTAGTAGTAGTAGTAGTAGTAGTAGTAGTAGTAACAACTGTAGTAGTAGTAGTAAGTAGGAGTAGTAAGAGGAGTGGTAAAAAATAATACCGATAAATGAGGGGTTATGAACCTTTGGACTTAAGTATTGACAAACTTGGGAAGAAATACACGAACTAAAAGATAAGAGTGGCGAAATATTACAGATCGAGCTCAAAATGGCAGTGAGTTGTCCCCAGAAAAGGAACCACAATGGTATTATATTTTGAACAAGGTATTTTCAGAAACCAATACAAAAATGTTTTTTTTAAATACTCGGGATTTGTCACTCATTAATAACAACGACTGACATAGGAATTCTAAAGACGAAAGGGATTATCTGTCAGGCGAAAATTCGGATGACATAGAAGACACAAATGATGAAACAAAACCAAAGATCAGGAAAGTTGTAGCAGGACCTCACAAGAAAAGAAAAAGAATTCGGTCTTTGCAACAAGCTTAGTCGCACTTACCAGCAAGCATTAAACAAATCGCTGCTGCCCAGTTGAAGAAGCATCGCTTATCGTTGGAAGCTGAAACAGAACGAGAAAAAATGTATCTTCCGTTCAAAAGAGAAGAAGCGGGGAAAAAAGTCGTGAACATGAACTTCGAATGGCCAAGATCAATGCTACTGCATTGAAAAGGCCCAGGTCGCCGCCACCAATGAACGTCTACAACACGTTATAGATTGTTTTTACCACGTTCTCCAGCATACCATTGGCCAGTTTTTTTTCAACAGTTTTAAGTCACAATTCGTGTTGAGGAAGAAACACGAGTCAAACAATTTACAGAAACAATTTTCCCCGAAGAAGAGTACCGTACAAGGAACTTTTGAAGTCAGATATAACTGTATATGCAGAGATTACTACTGATATGCGCAAGTTTTATCATGTTTAAGAAAAAAAGGTATATAAGTATATACACTTATTTTACATGTGATATCTTTTTTTCAATGTATATATTTTTTTCAGCAAAGTACCCGTCCATTCTAATAATATCGGTACAAAGAATTTGCTTTTCCAGAGAGTGTTTTACGAGTGTTAGTTCTTTGACGTAATTTCAGTCCTATAGAGATGTCTTCCTTCTTGAAATTGCACTGTAGTAAATAGTTGAATTTTATGTCTTACATATGCCATTACCAATTTGAAATCTTAGGTCTGTTTAAACCCGGCAGATTTTTATTTTCTTCACGAGTTATGACCTTTCTCATTAACCATAACTATTGAACTTCTAATCCTCATGTCAGACCTTCATCCAAGTTAGTGTTTGACTTATAGTTATTTTTTACAACATTGATTGGTGCCTCAGCCAGTCCATCCAACTCACTATATTGTGGGGTTGTTATCTCAACCACAAAATCACAGGAAGATGGATAATTCCTTATGTCCTGTGAAACAAAGCGTGCTTTGTCAGCAACCAGTTTATCTGGGTAACCATGGGAAACAAATATAAGGCCTGCCAGTATTAATAGTGTGTAGATTCACTGATTCAATTTAATATAAAAAATGGCCGGGAACACCTAAATAGGTGCTATTAATAAAGTTGCATAAATCACCTGCAATAATCTGCCAATGAAAACCAGGTACTAGTCTTGGCAACATGG
This sequence comes from Morbakka virulenta, assembly GCA_003991215.1. Classification (NCBI taxonomy): domain Eukaryota; kingdom Metazoa; phylum Cnidaria; class Cubozoa; order Carybdeida; family Carukiidae; genus Morbakka; species Morbakka virulenta. The sequence continues at coordinate 555,976 of RDPX01000205.1, forward strand.
GTTCCTTGGAATTCTGTTGCCAGTACTCAATACATGTAGCACAATTGGATATCAATATTTCTATGTCTTGAATAATGCCTGACCAATAAATAAGAGTTCTAGCATGTGTCTTATGTTTTTCTATGCCAAAATAACCAGAATGAATCCTTCTAATACAAATAATTCTAGTTTGTACTGTACATGTAAATGGTACTTCGCAAATGCATAAGCATTCTTTGCAATCTCACCCTAACTCTCAAGCCCTGAAGAAACTATTTCACTAATACCTAATAAAGTGACTCTGAATAATCTTCTAAAACAACAAGAAAACTAAATTACTTAATGTAAATAACGCTTGTCAATTCCAATATGGGATTCTGTCTACACACTCAAAACAGTTGTTATCTTTCTTTCTTCATTAAAACCTTCTAATTGTTCACAACCAAAATCACTAGATCAACTTGATTCTTTTCCTTTTAACCTCTGATGCTTCCCGCCATAATACTGTCCTTAAGCTGACTGACAATAGCACCCTATGATCTTAAATCAGCTAGCTTATTTTGACCACTTACCTGCCCCCATTGTCCTTTCTTCATCTATCTAAAAATTTCATTTACCCAATGCTGCATGGAGTGCTTTTATTTCTGGTTGCTAAAATCCACAACGGTGGTGTTTCAATGTCCAATCAGTACCTAACCTTGTCAGTTTTCATCAGCAAACACAAAGCTGTTTCGACTGTTCATTAAAACAGCTCAAATCCTAGCAGGCAGAAGTTCAAGTCTTGGAATAGTAAGAGCCTTTGGGGAGTCACTCTTGTTTTAATATATGATAACCTCCTGTGAGTAAATGTTGTGGTTTTTTAACTAATATAAATATCTGAATAATAACCTCTCTTGTTGGCATCCCCAAATACATACATTTGACAACTCAAGATTTCACCAAATATACCTAAGTGTGGTCATTGTACCTAGCTGTCACTTGTTCTGTAACCATGTATTTCCACCTGAATGCTTTGTCCTTAGGAAGAGGGTCATTTCACATTAATTAATCAGCACACAATTCCTGAAATAAAACCTTTGGAATAATTCAAACGGGACAAAAAATATCTTATGCATTAAAAATGGTAGGAAGTTTACTTAGAATTCCACAAAAGTCTACTAACACGTTTTTTTTCAATGAAACCAAGATCAAACTGAAATGGACCCTTGCTGGTATCCCAATTATTTTGTCATTCTTCCAGTTTCTTTACCATGCCTAAAAGTTTCCATTGCAAATGAACTTTCTTCCAATGTGTAAACAAGATTTTTGGATTCCTTATTTGTGACTTTCTCAATCCCATTTTCTCATTATGTTGAATTTGTTCATCCAACATTTGACCGTTCATTTTCCATTTCCTCAGGTTGAATCCCCAATCGGTAACCTACCCTTTACCTACTTAAACAGGGAAAAGCTTCCTTTGACAATGCACAACCACAGACAAGTTCATCCACTTTGAACTTTTAACAACCTCAGAAACAAAATATGGGTGTTGTTGTTCAAATGACTCCATATGACATCTCAAAACAGCATTTAGTGTGCTTATAAGTATTGTGCTTATAAATAATTATTTCTAGGTTATCTGCAGTAATGTCTTTCATCGAAACCAATTTAAGGGCATCACGATCAGTGGGATCAAACTAAATAGCTAAACAAGATTTCTCTATGTTATCTGCAAGAGGACCATAGTTATTTCTAAACCTCAAAATTAATATAAAAAATAAATGGTTAAAATGGAGAACCAGGACAAAGAAGATCATTAAGAAAGGTTACATGTTTATTCTGTTTACAGAAAGCAACAAACACTGTTTATTCTAGCCCCATTGCTTGCTGTATAATCTCAGAATGTACTTATTCATGGGTAATTTAAAAATATTTGGCAAGAAAGTGAGGACTCCCTTTTAATTTTCTCAATAATTCTGCATATTTATTAACAATGGATAAAATTTCAGCAACAAACTCTATTTTAACACTCATTCCTCCTTTTAATTAACACAGAAAACTCTACAGCCTCTCTTTTTTTGCAAATTCTGCGTCTTCACTACCATGTGCCTTTATTCCCAGTCTTTCCTACTCAATTGACGTCAATCTTCGCTCTACTTTTCCCTTGCCTCGTCTCTTGCTTTTGATGCAAAGGTTGCATACTACCAGTTCGTGCTGCGCAGCTACGGGCTCCCCTTCGAAGACTTTGCACTCAGTTACTTCTTTCAAATTTCTCCTGCTGGAAGCCATGTAATCAACCTACAGTATATGCCTTCCCCTCCGCTTTTATAGGTTTCTTTCTGATCTTCTCTTTTCTTGAAGTGTGTGTTCAACGTGCCCAAGTCAGCGCTCTCCTCTCCATATTCATTTCGCGTACTGTAGCCGTATCCTTCCATTACAGCTTCATCGTCACTGTTCAGTTCTCTGACGTGTCCATTGAAATCTGCTCCAATTATACTTCCCTCTCCTCTTGGGATTCTCAGGAGGATAGTATCCATGTCACGCCGTAACTTATCTAACTCCCCCTGTGGGCATCCACGCTACGATGCATGTGCACTAATAACAACATTTAAGTCAATCAAATCAACAACGCATTTATCACGTTATTGATAATATATTTAGAGAAGGATCTTCTCTCATCGTCAGATCTAAAAGAATGTAAAAAACAGCTTCAGAAAATTATAAAATGAATACAAAGAACGAGTTCAGAAGCCACACATGGTCGGAATTTAAATCGATTACTTTAATGTCTTGTTTTTGCAGGGTTTTTTTGTTCCAGTATTCTTATATATGAGCAAAAGATAGATTAATTTTTATCTTGTTTACAGAGTGTTGAGAGAGAATAGATGTACACATTTTAGTTGTAACATTTTATACTGTTTTTAAGCTGTTTTCATAGCAATATTGAAGAAGATAGGCATGCCCAAATGTGAACAACATAGAACTATAGGTCTAATGAGTCATCTCACAAAAGGTCTTCTGCACATATTAATGAAGAGAATGAGAAATAAGCTCCATCCAATCCAAATTTCACACACTCTTTTTGTTAGATAAAGGCACACGAAATGCAATTTTCGCACTCAAAATGCTTATGGAAAGATCAGTAGATGTACAAAAGGATCTTTATCTGTGCTTTATTGATTACTCAAAAGCCTTTGACAAAGTGAGACATGAAGATTTGTTTGACACCATGTCCAATCTCAACAAAGATGGCAAAGATTATAATTATAATTATAATAAATCTTGACTGGGAGAGAATTGCAGCAGTTCGAACCAATCAGGACCTCTGATTTTCCCGCTTGCACATGTTCTCTTAATGACTCCCTGTGATTTGTTGATCTCTTGTCATTTCAAAAGCAGACAGTGACCCACATTAATGGATATATAGTTACACACACACAACGAGAAATCAACATGTCTTGGCATTCAAATCCAACAAACCCAATCGTATTTATGGATATAACCGTTGGAGGCCAGGTTTGGCACTTATTATTCATTATGCTAAGATTTGTTGCGGAATATGGTTAAACCAAGAATGATTTCTGCAGTATTAATTGACATCGTGTAGCTTTCTCACGTATCGAAACAGTTCAATTTTCGTTCAAGTTGCTATTTACCCGTCAGACGGCTTGACATCTCGAATCCTATTCTACCGTCAGTGACTGGAACACTATTGTTCCTTGAACAGAACCGCATCACGTGACTTGAACAGATCGACTAATGAAATTTTACTTCGGGGAAAAGACCGCAGAATAGGTTTTGCCCTCAGACGGCAAAATAGACACTCATTTAAGTTAAGGACTGTTTTTTTGCCCAGTAAACAAAGAAGTGATTGAATAAATGGCACTTTTTGACATTTATATGAAGTTCTTTCTATTTACCATATTCCCTGATCCGAGGGCCCACAATCTGACTTGGTCCTCTAATATTGGTATTAGGGAAGCAGGAACTTNACCGTCAGTGACTGGAACACTATTGTTCCTTGAACAGAACCGCATCACGTGACTTGAACAGATCGACTAATGAAATTTTACTTCGGGGAAAAGACCGCAGAATAGGTTTTGCCCTCAGACGGCAAAATAGACACTCATTTAAGTTAAGGACTCTTTTTTTTGCCCAGTAAACAAAGAAGTGATTGAATAAATGGCACTTTTTGACATTTATATGAAGTTCTTTCTATTTACCATATTCCCTGATCCGAGGGCCCACAATCTGACTTGGTCCTCTAATATTGGTATTAGGGAAGCAGGAACTTTGAAGATACCAAGGAACTATTAACATTGTGTCATGAGCTCCTGACATAATTCAGGACTTTTTACTTCCCCCCCCCCCCCCTCCAATTTCCAGATATTCCTATGTCAAATATGGTTTGACATTCATTTCACTGGGTTAAGCTTAGATCACACTGTGATATGAGCTATGATACAATCTTTATTTTAGTATAGTTTTTGTTTATGTTCTCTACAGCCCATGCTTTTTCAAATGTTTAGATGGTGCTATCTTGAACTGTTTCAGGAATACGAAACAATCTGAGATCTTTTTCAGTTTTATAAAAGAACAAGAATGTAGTGCTTTCAAAGCTCTCAATTTTATGAAATATGGAGTAAACAAATCAAAAGTCAGCCACACAGAGCAGAAACTCTCAGAATCTGAGATAAGGAAGTTATGTGAAGTAGAAGTTGAATAAAGGGGGAAAATTGGAGAAAGTGAGGACAAGTATGAATTTCAACTGCATTAAAACACCGCTAAAGAGCCATAAATTTGGTCAGGTGGTGGTGGTGGTGTGTCAGTGGAGCTAATAGATATAAAGTGTGTAGTAAGTCATAGCACAACCAGTGAAATTATTACAGATATCTTGGACATTGTTTAGATTTTGAATTGACTGTGGTGTGTTGGCTCCTACATTTCCACATAGTGACAAAGTGAATGCACAAATTTCACAATTTGTTGTGAATTATGACCTTAGCAGCAATCAATGAAATTTCTATTTTTTTCAGCAGATTCTTAACATAGTGGTTGCACAGTACTATGTTAAAAAATTTTTTTTGGGTCATCTTGAGACATGCTTTTATAGACAGTTTCATATAAAACAAAATCTGTTTATTACAGTTTACTCTACTCAGTTTAAAAAATCTTCAATGGTAACTTCCCAAAGGCTTGTTTTCTATTATGTTACTCAGTAATAAACATGCTAGCTTGTTTTTGAAGTTGAATTTCCATGGTGATTAACTTATGTATTAAACCAGGCATGATGTGAGCTAATTGAGCATTTCCACATGAAGCTTTCAGATGAGTTTTCAAGAGCTTTATTTTCAAAACTTTCTCTCACTAACAACATTTGTAGCAAGCCTAAAAAATCCCAAGGGAATACTGAAGATATACTAGAGAGAGCCACTTCACCCCCTCCAATTTTTTATTGGAAGCCTTTAACAGCATGTGCTTTGGTGCAAGTGGTATTGAAAATCATTAAAATTCTGAACTTTATGGGCTCAGAGGAAGCCTTAGATGTAAGAGCTTTATCATGTCTTGAGTCATAGGCTTTTTCTGAGCTACGTTTCAAGACAAGAAAATCAGCACAACAACAAGGAAAATGAAAGAAACAATCTATTCTCCTCAGCACAGCAGTCACCTCAATATATGCTACACCCTTTCAGAAATATGGCTTCTAACACTAAAGAAAGAAACACAACAAACAAAACAAACACAACATAGGTATAATGCCCGTCATGATATTTTATTCTAAGACTTTGGTATTTTGTTTGGTATTGTTTGGTTGTGTTAATGGACTCTATTGTTGTGTGTTGAGACATGAGACTCTAATATTTCTTTTTGTTTTCTTTAGGCTAGTATATTAACAACTTCGTGAAGCCTTATTTACGTTATACATCAAAAGGTCATTTCATCACAATTTACGAAGTTGTTATACATCGTTTAAATGGAGAAAGTACTGAAACCTGTTTGCCTTGATCTGGATCCAAGTGCATCAGATATAAGCCATTGTCTGACTGCAAAGTATTTCCAGTAGAAGGAGATGCTCTGATTGCTTTTAACAACCTGAAAAGAGAATTGGAAGATGTAGCTCTTTGAAACATAGATGAAGACAAACCATTTGTAGTAGAGTGTGATGCATCAGAAGTAGCAGTTTCTGCCACATTGAATCAAGAAGGAAGACCTGTTGCCTTCATGTCAAGAAAACTAGATTTACATGAGCTTCAGTATCCACCAGTAGAAAAAGAGGCAACAGCAATCATTGAGTCGGTCCGAAAATGGGAGTATTTATTATGTTCTGAACCTTTTACACTTATAACTGACCAACGTTCAGTAGCATTTATGATGGATAACCGCAAGAGAACAAAGATAAAGAACAATAAAATTCTTAACTGGCGTCTTGAGCTAGCTTCACTATCTTACACAATACAGTACCAACCTGGTCCAGAGGATGTACATGCAGGTCTATGTCACCCAGGTGTTAAAAGACTTCTGCACTATGTTAGTTCAAAGAATTTGCCATTTTCGACAGAGAAGGAAGAAAAGTTTGTCAATCTTGCCATGTATGTGCAGAAATAAAGCCACAATTTCATAAGCATGTAGGAGTACTTGTCAAAGCTACACAGCCGATGGAGAGATTAAGTATTGACTTTAAAGGACCTCTTAAAAGTTCAACTGGAAACAAGTATACCCTTATTGCAGTTGACGAATTTTCACGCTACCCATTTGCTTTTCCATGTCCAAATATGGAGACTTCAACAGTAGTGAAGTGTCTAGATTTGTTGTTTTCTTTATGCGGCACTGCTGGTTTTGTGCACTCTGATCGAGGTCCGTCACTGATGTCAGAGGAATTACATGCATATCTTCTCAGTCGTGGTATTGCTAGTAGCCATTCATCAGCATATAATCCACTTGGGAATAGGCAGGTCAAACATTATGTACAAACTGTCTGGGAAATCTGTATTACTATCATTAAAAACACATGATTTGCCCACTTCTAGATGGGAGCTAGTTATTCCGGAAGCTTTGCATTCAATATGATCATTGATCAAAACAACAACCAATGAAACACCACATGATCGATTCTTTAGGTTCACAAGGCGATCTGTTTGTGGAACATCAAATCCATC